>JAVTVY010010229.1:0-46429 GCA_036873755.1 Hanleya hanleyi | reverse complement strand
GGGATGTTATCAAAACGGTCAAATATTCGAATAGTATATATTTTGCCTCAATTGAATTTTCAATGATAAACCGGTAGACTAAAAGTTTTCTACTCGAATTTTTCGAAACATGTTCAATCATCACCAGTAATATGTGATATGAATTTCATTTGTCAAGACATTTTCAAAGTTCCATATACAAATTTATACAAGGCTAGTTCAGTTTTATGATTTTTAACCTCAACCCTCGGGCATAGGGATATTGTCTTTGTTAAGTACGTCTGTCCACCTTTCTAATATTAACCTGTCCGGTCTGGCCTAGCCTATGACGGGTTTAACTAAACTGTTCTTGGTGTTATGTCACAATTTTTCAATGCAGGGATATTGTCATGCATGGTCATTTACGTCCGTTGACCTGTCTTGATGGTCTGTGCCTATGGCAGGTGTTCAAAAAAATCTATTGAATGGCGTCCAACCTTTCAACCCTTCTTTATCACATGGATACTGTCATCACCATTGTAACGTTCACGAATAAAATAAGAGAAAGATTCCGTTCAACAGTTCACTTTCCATCTCGTTTTCTTGTTTTATGGGTTAACAATGCAAGCTTTTATCACTGATCAGACATTCAGCAGGCAGCTGTCTTGCATACTAGATACCGGCCATGATTTTACTTTAACATTTAAAAATCTAATTTTGTTGTGCTAATTTTTTTTCCGACCGACCGACCCGAATTTTTAGGGCCTTAAATCCGTAAACCAAGAAATAAAAAAAAAGTGGCCTCAATGTTCAATGCATTATGAAGCGTTCTCGGGATTGATTAACACGCGAGTTACTGCAAGCCGGTTAGATCCTACAAATGACATATCCAAATGGGGAGCAGATAGGATTTAATTTTAATTAGATTGCTCCCAATGCGTTTTCTGATAATGCTCTGAATGTTATATCGTACAACGCAGGTGTTGGATTTTTCCTGCAACTTGGCGTTTCGTGTGCAAAGATATTACAACCTCCTTTCAGAGAGAACAGGATTTTTTTGTGACGTGTGTGCGCAGTTTATCCATTCCAGTTGATGTCAACTGAAATATCACAGTTCAATTTACAGATTAATATGTTTACGATTAAATGTACTGTAAACTCCAACATACAGTTACTGTGAAATAACGGTAATTTATAACCGTGCAGATTACAACTTTTCGTTTCGTTTCGCAGATTACAACTTTTCGTTTCGTTTCCCTGTTTCGTTTTGCAGAATACTGTAAGCTTTTTTTTTATCGATAGGTTAAACCACGTTAGTACTTCCAGCAAACATTGCGATACCAAGGGTCGACCTTATCGATAATTGTATACCTCTTCTATTCCCAAAGTACACAAATTGGTAGACTTTAAATACTGTAAGGCTGGGTTTGATTTGCCTGATTTGTCTGATTTAAATAGTTTGAGAAATGTATTGCATGCCGCCTTCATTTGCAATTAAAAAAAGGGGCGTGCATCGAGCAGGTGTTTATATTCCTATTACGCGGAGGATATGGTATATGTTAATTAATTGATGACGAACATCACTGCTTACTTCTGCATTTAATGACCTTTTCATCTATAACTGTTTCAACGTGATATTAACAGTTATATTTCTAGGCGTCGGAGATACGAATCCACGCATGTTTGACGTCATCTTGGTGTTGACAGTGAGCATTTTATTTACGAGGTCAATTTGGCAATTTCACCAAGGGTGCCTTTCCCTTGGAGCTATGCAGTTCCTATACCACTGCCATGGTAAACAAATCAGCATGACGTCCGTCATCAATAACGTCGATTCGTACCTCGCACTTCAATGCATGACCGTTTGAACAAAGCATACATGCTGTTTTGCACGCGACATAGCTGGCTAGTAACATTGACACATGTTAATTATATATGCCAGCTTTTCACGTATTATATATAATCGAGCGAAATACCAATAAATATGGTGAGTATAAGTGATTTCTTCATAACAGAGACCATGAAAAACATTGGAGATATTATGGTAGGATCCCCAGGTAAGGCGCCCTTCAGGACATTAACCCTTCTGACAAAAGTCTGCCCTTCAGGACATTAACCCTTCTGACAAAAGTCTGCCCTTCAGGACATTAACCCTTCTGACAAAAGTCTGCCCTTCAGGACATTAACCCTTCTGACAAAAGTCTGCCCTTCAGGACATTAACCCTTCTGACAAAAGTCTGCCCTTCAGGACATTAACCCTTCTGACAAAAGTCTGCCCTTCAGGACATCAGCCCTTCGGCTTATTTGAATTCTGGGAAAAAGCCCTTCAGCATACAAATTTAATGGTATATGCCAATGAAAATTGGGGAAAATGATCACTAAATTAGAAGTTTAAATTTTTCTCTTTTTCTAGTTTTGGTCATGATGCAATTTTTGATGTTAAAAACTTCACTTAACACTATTCAACATTTATATCATAGTTATAGTTATTGCGCAGAATCATACTTCTAACATGCATCATCTTTGTACATATATAGAGTCTATACTGTTCTATATTTAATAAAAATAACATCTGACAAAAATCATTGGTTTTTTTCCATTTTTCATTGGCATATACCATTAAATTTATATGCTGAAGGGCTTTTGTCCAGAATTCAAATAAGTTGAAAGGCTAATGTTCTGACGGGCTAATATGCGAAGGGCTAATGTCTTGAAGGGCTTTTGTCCTGAAGGGCTTTTGTCGTGGATCCTGATTGATAGTTATTTTAAGAAATATGCCGACAAAAAAATTGTACATGTATATGCTCGAGACTCAAATCGCGGCACTTTTTTTCGTTTTTCCAGTACCGGTATATAAAACTCAGTGAATCGGTAAACTGATGAGAAAAATATATAGGGATTGTAAACGGAGAAAGGTGAGAATGGTTCCCAGTCAATAAAGGGGAATTAACCATTCTCATGGCATCAGATTGTATATCTCCTATTGTCGTATCTTGTTTACCGACGGTTTGGAGGTTACAAACTCTGACGTTGGGAGAATGAGAATTAACATGCGTCGATGTCTCAGGTTACAGCCAGTATCGAAGGAATTTTTATTATTTTTCATAGCCTACCGTCGACTAAGTTTTTTTTTCAAAACTGTTTGTTGTTTCCCTCGGCATTGTATCCCAGAAAATGCAAAAAAAATCAACTTTTTTTTTAATACAACTGATCAGAATCAGAGATTCTGATCAGAGAGAATACACTCTCAGAACTACTATTTACATAGTTGTACACACCCCACTTTGTAGCTTCGTGTGCAGGTAAATACTGTTTGCTTTTGGTACACAAAATGTAGTATACGCAGTCACTGTCACTTGCTTGTCAGAGAGGTTTATATTTCAGCAAATACCTGCATAATCATTTCGAAATACTTTATTTCAAACCCAATATATTCAAACTTATTTTTCTATAATATCAAGAATAAGTCATGGAATGTTACTGACTGACTGATCCGGGGAATTTTATACGACGTTTTAAATTATGACGAAGACCAAACTGGCCCTTTACCCATGTTGATCCACAGTATGACAAGCCGTTTCGGTATTTAATCGGTTATTCCACATATGTTGAAAAGTTTTGCACATATGTTCAAAAGAATTTCACATATGTGTGAAAAACAGTTTTTAGACATATGTACACAAGTTTTACACATATGTTGAAAAGTTTTACGCATATGTGGAAAAGTTTTATAAATTAACTATTTCACATATGTTGAAAAGTTTTATACATATGTTGACATGTTTTATATATATGTGCAAACCTTTTCCACATATGTCAAATAAAGTTTTTTCTGCATATGTGTAAAAGTTTTGTACATGTTAGGAGAGTTAATGGAAAGGAAATGGACTGCTCCCTGTGGTATAATCTCTCGTGAATGTTTGTTATCCAACGACCATTTCAAAATGGTGCTGTCCCTTCGGGCTTTGTTTGTTTTTTCGTCTCTCCGACGATGTGAGAAATTCGGAACTTCACTGAGAACACGGAAGCTCATAATAATAATAATAATAATAGTAATATATTATTGTAGATTAAAGATCCATACATGATCATCGTCCCTAAACGCACCTCTACTCCTGTAGCTAACGCAGATCGTACAAGCTGCGGTAGCTGTTTGTGGTTTAGTGTACGGTGGGTTATGGTGTTCCATTTCGGCCATTTTTGCGTCGCGCGTCGCAGGCGACGGGAAGGGCGACGTCGCCCACGACGTCGCCAGCGACGTCGCCCTTCCCGTCGCCCTTCCCGTCGCGTTCTTATACTGTTAAGAGATAGAACGCGACGCGACGTCGCTCTGTTTAAACACAACGTCGCCCACGACGTCGCCCTTCCCGTCGCGCGTCGCTTTAATCAACACGACGCGATGGGCGACGTCGCCCACGACGTCGTGCACGACGTCGCTCGCGACGTCGCCCATCCCGTCGCCCTTCCCGTCGCGTTCTTATAATGTTAAGAGATGGAACGCGACGCGACGTCGCTCTGTTTAAACGCGACGTCGTCCACGACGTCGCCGTTCCCGTCGCCCACGGCGTTGCTAGCGACGTCGCCCTTCCCGTCGCCTTCCGGTATTTTAGGACAAAATCGATCTGCGCATGCTTAGGGAGCAGCTATTGCGATGTGGATGGTATGGCGAGGCCGTCATTTCATGAATGATCTCTGCCAATATCGATGAAGAAAATGCAAGCGTGAATGAATAATGATTATTCTGCATTATCGTATAGCTTTTAAATGGTATTAAATATTAGTCCATGCTTGGAATGGTGCCTGTTATGAAGTTATCTCTCGGAAAGTCTGCAACTCGCTGTGTTGTACTGTACAAATTATATCTTCGCTTCCAAAAAATATACGCAACCCCCACATCCGTACATCGTCTTGTATTTCTTTATTCCCATTGGATTTACGCGTGTATGTGTGTGTGTGGCTTTTCTGTGTGCTTTTATGTGTTTGTGTTTTTCAGTTGTTCTTACAGTATACCTCCTTATGTGACCACATTCACCAGGCCGTTGAAAATATCCTTTTATTTACTGCTGTCCAACACTGTATACCGTTACTTAACCTGTCACGTCCCGACAGATTGTAGTGTAGATCTATAAGCTTTCAATTTAGCGGAGAGAGATAGTCCTATAACTCTCAAAAAGAAAAAAAAAAGAAAATTATGATGGAATTGAAGTTATTTTGTTCTTTCTACTCTTTCTAAGAACTGACTGAAGAATATTAGTACTTCTGCACTCTTTAAATCGTCCGGCATTTCCACGATCGTTCTAGACGATTGAACTTAACATTCAGAACGAGTTCTTGGAGTTCGAGTAAGTTCCTCTTAACTGCAGAGATTCTTTCCTCATTTTCAAGAAAAATATTTAAAAAAATCATCCTTGAAACACAATTGTCGTCAAATGGCCTGAACAAAACCTGGAACAAAATCCATGAATTATTTTAAGAGTGCATATCGACGAGATTTGAATTTTTCTTGAAATTGAGGAAAGAACCCCTGCAGTTACAAGGACGTAGACAAGTTTTCAGAATTGGGGCGGGGGGAGGGGGGCTATACTATGACAGCGCAATAAGGCGAGGGTCCAGGGGCCGCCGGGCCCCGGAAGCTCCAGGATCCCAGATGACTGGAGATGCGTTCTTGGCCTTTCCCAGTGAATAAAACTCAACATTAAAACGCACACGTTGTAACCAGTTTTTTGGTTGTCTTTTCTTGCTTTTATGTGTGGGTATTTTCTTTCCAGGGTTATTAAACCTCAAACTTGGTCAACACAAACATGAGGCAGCACCTAAAAGGTGCAACAACCCCTCAGCCAGACAGTTTTAGTCAGTGTATATTGGTACACAATGGATGGAAAATGCATATGTAAAAGCCTGAAAGATTTGGTTGAATGCAGAAGATGCTTTAGCAGGGGCTTGTAAAAGATTAAAATGTGATAAATTCAGTGTGGGATGTTGGATGAATTGGAGAACTATAATAAATAATTTGACATATCACGTGCGAAAAATATGGCGGAAGAACAAAATATTCTGAACTAAAACAAAAGGCTTCAAGTCATTCTTGCTTTGAACCCTAATAATAATCTAAACAATAATAAAAGTCTTCCGATTTTCAGTGGGAGCCAAGTAATATAGAGTTTTTGATAGGGATACAAAGCTGCGCATCTAAACCCCCTCGGCTCTGGGTGCCAGCCATTCACAATCTATTCAATTTGAACCATACATGTACTACTTTGAAAATATCAGGAACATCAAGCAGTCAAGTGACAAATATACAGATTATCAAAAAACTTGCAATCAGAAATGGCCGCAAAGCTTTCCGTCCAATCAGAGAAACCGGCAGTCATTATTTGTCTCTTGATGTATCTATGACGTATACCAAGCATATACCAACTGAACACTTGAACAGTATCAAAGGATATATAGATCATCAATGATTTTACATAAATGGAAAACGGCTGCCAAGGTTTCCATCCAATCAGAGAAAATAGTTCGGCACCGTCATTCATTTTTAGTCTCTTGAAGTACTGATGATGTATACAAAGTATTGCATCAAACACTTGAACAGTACAGACGAGTCGCCAGTTCCGACCCACCAAAGTGAAATTTGCATCTGTTTCAGAAGGAAAGGGTTTGATTGGCATATTCATTACCTTGGCCGCCCTACAAATGTCTATAGCCTTTATTAACAAACTAACTTAGCTGGGGATAAACTGAACTGCAGGGAAAATAAAATTACATTTCTTAATGAGAGGTGTCAGTTCCGACCCACTGTCGCCAGTTCCGATCCAGCCTCGTTTTGACATTGACCTTTGACCCAGATATAAACAAATGTAATTGTCAACATGATAAATTTTCCGCCAAAATAGGGTTCTAGCTGGATATTTCGTTTTGAATGTCTTCATCTCATAAGTGAACATCTGACGTTAAAGAATGCGGATTGGGGGTGATAGTGATATGGTCGAGCTAATCATATTGGCAAGATATATTGGACACTGAAATAACTCCGATGGCTAATAAGCGTATACTCACTCAAAAATGATGATAAATCAACGGTACTTCTACTTATTTCACCTCTGAATAGCAGATTAAAGAGAAGAAATGCTAATCAGAACTCGAGTTACGATTTTACGTAGTGATCGCTGCGTTCGCAAGACATTTTCAGGCCATGGTACGACCCAGCATGGCCATCCATGGATGATGGTGGTTCGGAACTGGGTCCGTCAGTTGATGTCAACAATGGGGCAGGTAGCCTTTAGAGAGACACCCCAGTAAATAAATTTATGACAGATACATAGTACCATATGATAATTATATGTGAGAAACAAAACATCAAAACTTTGATAGGAAGCGCTGGCAGACGACACGGTTTTTGACCAACGGCGAGTCCTGGTGTTTGTACTTAGACCGATGTAGTCGTGTGTATGGAGTGGGTCTGCAAAGCTGTCTCCTAACAAAATCAGTGAATGCATAATATAATTTAACCATGATTGAGAGGTTGATCAACTTGCTTGAATACACCAAATGTTTTATGATTTCGCGTGATCATGGTTATGACAAGAAGCAATATTTTTGGAAGTGGGTCGGAACTGACACTGGATCGGAACTGGCGACGTCACTGTACCAGAGGTATAGATTTTGCATAAATTAAAGATGGCAATAAAGGTTTCCACCTAATTAGAGAAATTGGTTTTCATTAATTGTACGTTTCTTGATGTATCAATGATTTGTAGTTTCATATGAAGCACTAAAATGGTATCAGATATAGATCATTAAAATGGTCGCCAAGATTTCCGCCAAATCAGAGAAACCAGTTCTGTCATTCATCGTAAGTCTCTTGATGCAATGATGATGTATATCAAATTTTACATTGAGCACTTGAACGGTATCAGAGATAGAGATCATTAATGCTTTTGCATAAAAGAAAGATGGCTGCCTATCCTTCCCGTCATTCAGAGGAACTGATGTGGTTTCATATAGAACACTTAAATGGTACCAGAGATATACATGTACATCATTAAAAAATTTGCATAAATTAAAGATGGCCGCCAAGATTTCCGCCCATTCAGAGAAACCAGTTCTGTCATTCATCATAAGTCTCTTGATGCATCCAGGATGTTTACCAAACTTTACATTGAACACTTGAACGGTATCAGAGATAGAGATCATTAATGATTTTGCATAAATTAAAACTGGCCGGTCATCCTTCCCGCCTCTCAGAAGAACTGATGTGGTTATTCATTGCAAGTCTCTTGATACATCGATGCTGTATACCAAGTTTCGTATAAAACACTTCAATGATATCAGAAAAATACATCATTAAAGATTCTGCATAAATTAAAGATGGCCGCCAAGGCTTTCACTCAATCAGGGAAACTGGTTTGGTCATTCCTTTAAAGTTTCTTGATGCATCGATACTCTATACCAACTTTCACACTGAACAGCGAAATGGTTTCCGAGATACACAAGATTCATGGTTTCGCATAAATTAAAGATGGCCGCCAAAGTTTCTACCCAATCGGGTCCAGATTCAATAGGGTTCTGGGTCACGAGCATATGGATGTGCATGGCAAGTTGTATCGATGATCTATACCAAGTTTCACAATGAACAGCGAAATGGTTTCCGAGATACACAAGTTTCATGGCTTCGCATAAATTAAAGATGACCGCCAAAGTTTCCAACCAATTGGGTCCAGATTCAATAGGCTTGTGGTTGACCATCCAACAATCCTGCATACCAAATTTGAAGTCTCTAGAAGCAACGGTTTGGCTTCTAAACCGGTCACAAGAATTGTTGACGAAGTTTCCGTGACGTTGCCATGGAAACCGTAAAATTCATCACAAATTTCCCAAATTCGATAGACTTGTGGCTGACCCCCCAACAATCCTGTATACCAAATTTGAAATCTCTAGAAGAAACGGTTTGGCTTCTAGGCCGGTCACAAGAATTGTTGACGACTGACGACCAGACGACCGGACGACCGACCGGACGTACTTGCCGACGACAAGACCCCACAGCCTAATAGGCTGAGGGGTAAAAACGTTGTGCAAACTAATTAGCTCAACGACTCATCCAGGTTGTGGTTTTGAATACGTGTTTTGTACATTTTGGAGGGAATTTATACAGTAGTTTTGTGGGTTCCGAATCACGGTGACTTGCGGATCACTTTCCTAATGAACGCCTCATATTTCTTGCAATAAAGCATCTGTGTAAATCTTTTCTATTTTTATTGGAACATCTGTTTCTGTGGACCCAAATAAATGTCGAACAACCGACCTGCGTTGTTTGTTTCTCGGTCAATTCGGCATGGTAATGCTTCCGGTACCACGCAATGGCAAATTCACGCTGGGACAAAAACGCGTGTGATTTTTAGCTGTTGAATCTACGAGAAATAAAATGGCTTTAAGAGGTAATTTCAGTATTCATTTCAGTGACTGAATCATATTAATGGTCAAACACAATATCTAATGATTTGCGATAACCCTTAACTCGCCAGCATTGTAACATAATGCGGCATTAGAGATGTCAATTCCGGATTACGAATTGTGACATTGAAGACTGCACACGGACAAATGTCTCTTGGGCAAAGTTATTGCTTTAGAATAATTTTAAGTCACAGAACGGGATAGTCTTCACCCCCTCCCCCACCCCACCACACACATACCAAAGATTTCAAAATTAAAGATTTCATTATTAAAATTGGGAAAATATATCTGTGTGTCCTTTCTTCAATTTTCTTTTGTCCAAATATAGATGCTAAATAGATGTGCGATGTCCATTTAGAGAGTTTATATATTGTAATCTTGAATATGCGAGTAGAATTCGTTCAGCTGTCAGAAACACGATGGAACGTGTGTGTAACTTTCTTAAATTTGAATCTGAATTCCATGCAGTATATCAGGTCAGATGGGGAAACATTTTCGACAGGTTTCTATTGAACCAGGTCCGTCAGGTTCAATCTTAAATGAATGGTGTCGTCCGTGAACAAATAACGAACTATCGAAATCCTGACAGAATTAATTTAATTAGTGAGGATAATTTCCGTATATGGCATGGTCAGACAGATCAGGCCGTCGTTGTCTATGAAAAATTTCGGCCTCAGTAATGGCAATCCAACAATTTCCAGACATGTGATACATCATTTTTCGCCTATTGGGATATTGGTGATAGATGACCACTCAGGCTTTACACAAATATATATATATATATATATTCTCAGCGGCTGTAACGACCGCTAGATGGCGTGATCCGTTTCTTACCAAAGTGATTCGCAACTGCCCGCGCTGGTGCACTGAGACGAACATGATTTTCTCATTGATTTACAAGTTCGATTAGAGAATTTTATACATGCAATTATCGACGACAGATTTTCGTAGAAAATAAGGCCAAGAATCACTCTCAACTCTTAACAACACGAGCGCCAGCAGTCTAGATGTAAAAGGCGATTCGGAACTCCCCTATTAACTGTATGCTTAAACATGCCTAAACATGCCGTAAACATATTTGGGGGGGGGGGGCATGCCCCCCTTATCTACGGCCATGAGTGAAGAGCAACTTCCCCGAACTCCAAGAACTCGTCTTAAATTTGAAGTTCAACTGTCGTCAAACGTCTAGTACGATCGTGGAGTCCAGAAAAACTAATATTCTTCAATCAATTTTTAGAAAGAATAGAGAGAACATAATTCTCACAATAAAATGACTTCAATTCCATCATAATTTCTTTATTTTTTCTTCTTTTTGAGAGCTATAGAACTATCTCTCTCTGCTAAATTGAAAGCTAAAAGATCTACTACAATCTGTCGGGACGTGACAGATTGAGTACCGGTATACAGTGTTGGACAGCAGTAAATAAAAGGATATTTTCAACGCCCTGGTCAATGTAGTAACATAAGGGGGTATACTGTAAGGATGTCTGAAAAATGAAAACACACAAACACATAAAAGCGCACATAAAAGCCACACACACATCCACGCGTGTACGGATGTGGGGGTTGCGCATATCTTTTGGAAGCGAAAATATAATGTGTACAGTACAACACAGCGAGTGACAGACTTTCCGAGAGATAATTTCATAACAGGTATCATTCCAAGCATGGACTAATATTTAACACCGTTTAAAAGCTATACGATAATGCAGGATAAGCATTATTCATTTACGCCGACATTTTCTTCGTCGATAGTGGCAGAGCTCATTCATGAAATGGCGGCCTCACCATACGACCCACATCGCTATAGCTGCTCCTTAAGCATGCGCAGCTCGATTTTGTCCTAAAATACCGGAAGGCGACGGGAAGGACGACGTCGCTAGCGACGTCGTGGGCGACGGGAAGGGCGACGTCGTGGGCGACGTCGCGTTTAAACAGAGCGACGTCGCATCGCGTTCCATCTCTTAACATTATAAGAACGCGACGGGAAGGGCGACGGGATGGGCGACGTCGTGGACGACGTCGTGGGCGACGTCGCCCATCGCGTCGTGTTGATTAAAGCGACGCGCGACGGGAAGGGCGACGTCGCGGGCGACGTCGTGGGCGACGTCGCGTCGCGTTCTATCTCTTAACATTATAAGAACGCGACGGGAAGAGCGACGGGAAGGGCGACGTCGCCCTTCCCGTCGCCTGCGACGCGCGACGCAAAAATGGCCGAAATGGAACACCATAGTGGGTCCATGCAACCTTGAAATGAAAGAGGAGAGCGGGTGAGGGGTGGGAACAAAGCCTGAATTAGCAAAGAAATGATCTCCCATACAGGATCGAAATACGGTAGTATATGAGTAATCAGCTAGGTCAAAGATAAACAAACACACGAGCTCAGTCTCTTAGCCATTTCAATATCATCTTTCTGAATACCATGTTATTATCACTGTGGACAGTTTGTTCCTTTATTTGCATGGCGAAAAGGCGACAAAACGATACCAGAGTGCAGTCGGTGCCTAGACATATGTGTAAAAAACTTTTTTTTCAACATATGTCGAAAACTTTTAGGCATGTGTGTAAAGGTTCTAGACATATGTTGACAAATTGTACACATATGTTAAATAAATTAACTATTCCACATATGATGAAAACTTTTGCACCTATGTCAAAAAGTTTCCAACATCTGTATAATACTTTTACACATATGTGGAGTAAATACGCACTTTTAGACATATGTTGAAAAGTTTTATAGATATGTTGAAAACTGTTTGGCATATGTGCAAAAGTTTTCAACATATGTGGAATAACCGATTAAAAACTGAAACGGCTTGCCACAGTGTAAACAATACAACGGCATATGCACGGCTGTTGGTTTATAACTGATGGAAAGGACGTTGAATATCTCTATATGGCCATATTTAGGCCTTCCAATACAGGTTCTTCCCAGAACTGTTCAGTTGCAGTCGTATGGGAATAGAATTCCTATTATGTTGTACACATGACGACTTGTCACAGTGTAAACAATACAACAGCATATGCATGATGTGGCTGTTGGTTTATAACTGATGGAAAGGACGTTGAATATCTCTATATGACCATATTTAGTCCTTCCAATACAGGTTCTTCCCAGAACTGTTCAGTTGCAGTCGTATGGGAATAGAATTCCTATTATTTTGTACACATTGTGTTTATCTTGTATACCATTTTTTTATGTGGAAAAGTACTCGTTTTAATTTTGCACACACCATGCACTGTGCATGATAATTTTTGCCACAGAGTACACAAACCGTATATTTTTTGTACACACCAGTCTTGAGAGTGTGCGTCGATCCAGGAATGCGCGTATCCATGTTTCTATCAATAGATAGTATATATTAAAGCACTAATAGCCCTCACCCCATTAACAATGGCCCAACATTCTTAGAGCTTATACCGTGATATTCTCATCACGTCAGTCATTGACGTGGGTGGAAATCTGTAATGTAACACTCGAACTTAATTAGTACTCATTATGTAATTAGATTTTCGTTATCAAATTAATAAAAGGGCGAGCCATGTGTTTAGGCACATTATATGCGACGATACACGGTTTGCTTCGGAAGGCTGACATGTAAGTTAAAGTCGGTATGGGTAGGCTAAATAAGCCACGCTGAGAGATGCTTGTTTGGTATCGGTGCAGGGCGTTACGCATTTCAAGAACAGCTACACACATCAAGAACAGAAATTGGTGTCAGAGTCAACGTGACAAATTTTTGGAGCGATGTGTTAACGTGAAACGATACGAGTACAATCCCAACAGACATGTGCACCGAACAACTTGGGCGACAGATGTTAAAACGCTTCCCAAAACGGTCGCGACATTGAAACTAATAGCTTAAACCAGTTTAAGAAAACCGGAAACAACAAGAGGAAAGGGACGTTCGGTGATATACCCTTTGACACCCATGTTCCGAGTTGCGGTTGCAGAGTTTTGCAGTTTATCATTTAATTATGGCGAGGAATAGGGGGATTCAAACACTTGGGTGTTTAGCTTGTTTTGTTCTAATGTTTCCTATCTCAGAAGAGAGCCATGCAGACAAAGATGACTTAGATGGTTTTCAGCTCGGTAGAAAATATGAAAGCCAACGAACGAAAGAAGCATATGATTTCAAACCGAGTGCTGACGTCGAAGGTGGTTTCGACGCTAAATCATACATACTGATAGAAAGGAAAAACCAAACGCTAGACACTAACCCCAGCAATGATTTATCAGAAGCGAAACGTCTGGTTAGAAGATTCATTGCCGTTAGGAATAAACGAAGGCAGCATATTCCCACCCCTTCGACAACGGAATATCCACATGGTGTGAAATTTGTTGATTCGGAAAAGTCTTTTCATCACAAAAAAATTATTAGTCAAAGGACAAAGGAACATGGACAGAAATACAGCCAAGAAGAGGATAACGCTGAAAATAAGTCCAGAATACAAGGGAAATACCGCCAGGCAACTACATTGACTCCCAAAGAATATCGGCATCCAGACAAGAAAAAAGTTATTAGTCAAAGGACAAAGGAACATGGACAGAACTACAACCAAGGAGAAGATAAAGCTGAAAATAAGTCCAGAACACACGGGGAATACCACCAGGTAACTACACTATCTCCCAAAGAATATCGGCATCCAGACCAGAGTCAGCAGACAAAAGAGAAGTCGAAAATGGCGAAATATCGTCAAACTCGGAAGAATAACCGCCAAAGAAGAAAGAAAAAGAAGAAGTATGGATACCGCCAAGACGAGGAAACGGAAACTTTCGACAACTTGGGTAGTTCGAAGACTACCACATCGGCATATCTCACCAAGGACCCAACGGAATTACAGAAAGACAATAGCTCGGATTTGTCAGAAACTGAGCATAACGTGACCAGAGAACATTTCAAGGAAATGTACATTGAAATTATGAAGAAGAAAATATTGCAAAAGCTGGGACTGGAAGCTCCGCCAAATGTTACCAAACAGTTACCCATGCTTCCCGACAATTTTCTCGGGGAATTCGCGCTCAAAGATGAGCCCCGAAAAAATGAAGAGGAGAACCTATATTCCAAACCGTCCCAAGCTGTTGTATTCGCTAGCCAAGGTAACTTATTCGCTATGCATATTGCACTTGTATTTAGCTAAGATTCATAGCTACTGGCCTCCTCGTCGCTATGAAATTTAGCTAATTTGTATCATGTTGCCCAGGTTCAAGGAGGAGGGAGGAGGGAATTTGGCTTAATGTCACATTCAAGCATGCATATGCAACATTCTTGGAATAGTTTTTATATGATATTACACACACTCTCACACCGCTTGATTCTATATGAAACGTATATCTGAGTATTTAAGTGGCTCACACTTTGATCAAATCCTGGGACGGTATATCTGAAAGATATTCTCTCCCGGGATTTGATTCTCGAGAATATGTGAAAGGCTATTTTATTTCTGGTACCGGTAGACTTGAGGAGCCAAATATTGAAGCAACAACATAGTGATCAAGTATATTGTGTTCTTTACTCGATTAAATTATTTCGGTTTGATTTTAATAAGACTTTAATAAGATTTGCAGGAGAATAGCATAATAATAATAATAAAGTTATGATTGATCAAAAAGTGTTCCCTGACCTGTTTTGGTATTTTTGATGCATTACAGGAAGGATTTTCCTATGCATCAAATAAACCGTAACCAATCCCGGCTCTTTCAAATAATGAAACAAATATAATTTGGTTTGAGGTGTCAGTTTTGATGCATGGGAAAATCCTTTCCGTTGTCATGGTAATGTCTCAAAAATAACAAAACGGGCAAAGGAACACTTTTTGACTTCGGAAAATCCGTCTTAACATATATATCTCTCTCAACAATACCAAAACTGGCCATGGAGAAATTTTGATCAAGCATAAACCCATTATTATACTATTGTGTCCAGTAAGTCTTTCGAGTTGTTCAGAGGGTACAAGAAAAAAGTCGGGTAATATATTTGATTGTGGATATTGTTTGACATCCATCATCATCCGAACGCATGGCACGGTCATACGTAGAAACTTCTGCTCCTAGCCATGCGGTAACGGGTGATATCTGAGTATATTAGGGCGTTTCCCAAATGGTCACATCCGATTGGTCCCGTGAGATCCGACATCGGCGCAATCACATTCATAGAACGAACACACACCTCCAGAAAGCGATGGATTGAAAGGATTCCTTGGTGGGCCTCGAAGTGCCCCCATCACAAAATAAAAAGCATATCTTTTTCCTGTGAACTGCCGCCGATTTTGTTTCTTTCAAATATGTTAGGCCGTTTGTAATATGATTTTTCTTAAGAAAAACACAGAAGCATGTACCATTAGTGTGAGAAATAAAATAGCTAATTCGCTCAACTTCAGTTTGATCTCGCGTAGAATCTCCCAGTCTTGAGCCTCGTGCACTCAAGTGAAACTGACATGTCTGGTATCTGAGATTCCCATGTCAAAATATTTAAATACAGATAATTTCATTGGCTCGTTCAAATGGAGCGGACATGTGACTTGATGCTTGGGGAAGATGACATCGGGCGAAATACATGGAGAAAAAAGTCAATGAGCTAAGGGTAGTGTTAAGTGAAACGTGAAATGTCCTTAGCAAGCTAAGATGACATCCATTGATTCAATACATTTTGTTGAGAAGCAATAGAAAATAGATAATGTGGTGTCTAGCACTGTAATTGCACTTGTCTTTATTGCACCAATGTAAACGTCCTGTCTGTGCATTGTGCTGTCCTCAGCGTTGTAGGCCTACAGGGTGGATGGCGGGTGTCTGGTTCCATGTTGCTTCAAAGCTTTATTTTTTAAAGCAACAGGAACGCAACTTGACTGGGTGGTGCCTAGTTGGTTCGTCGCGACATGACTGAAATATTGTTGAAAGCAACGTTAAATCCTATTCACTCACTCACTCATTCGATGAGTTTAGTTCAAGTTTTGGAACGGGGTTTTGGATACGTTTATGATCCATATTGTTACTTCTGATAGATTGTTAAGGGTCTGTGACCCACCTGAGCGGATATCCACACATCCATAGGCATTTGTCGTCTTATTGGGAGTACTGTAAACATGACCAACATACATGTATAGTATTGGAAAGCTTATTTCTCTACAATTTGAAATTTATTGGTTGTTAGATTGATAGGTATGAAATCATTTCAATTTAAATGCAAGTCTTGTATTACAATGAGCCTCCATTTTCAAACAATTATTTTTCGAGAAGTTCCCAATTGTCCATTAAATTGTTAACTTTGCCGAGTAGAAAAACTAGTCGACAAAATACTGGTGCCTCAGTTCTTCAAAATGTGGCCCTTAACATTTTCTGCAAAAGGTCCTTGTGTCTTTAGATGGGTAAATCGCCCCAGGTCAGGTGCAATGCAGAAGTACCATAATAAAATACTTCCACTACAAGAAATTGTTCATTTGGCATGAAGTACAATATTATATTGCATACTCAGAAAAATTTCAAGGCACTGAGTCTAATGATTCTCGAGTAACAGGGCCGTAAAGTAGTGCATTCGTGAAAATAGTTGATTCTGAGGTAAAACAATTCTTATTGTTCTCTGTAAACATATGAAGATAAACGATAACCAGAACCAGATTTGGTCTACGACTACATATTGGAACAGCGAGCATACTTTGTCAAGATGGTTCTGGTTATCGTTTATCTTCATATGTTTATAGAAAGAAATGTGAGGTGTTTTCGCCTCAAAATTGGCGATTTTGCACGAATGCACTACTTCACGGCCCTGTTATTCGAGAATGATGAGACTCCGTGCCTTGAAACTGTTCTGAGTATACAATATAATATTGTACTTCATGTCAACTGAACATTTTCTTGTATATGCAATATTTTATTTTTGGCACCTCTACCGCACCTGTTCTGGGGCGATATTGTACTTCAAAGAATGGTCTGGTACAAATTTGGTATGCAAATGAGCTTTGATGTCACACAGTGAACTCGCGCTTTACATAGTGATAATTATCCAATAATGGTACATTGTCGGCGTAGTCTGTCTGTCTGTCCGTCTATCTTTCTTGTGGCCACGATATCTCAAGAAGGATTATAACCAGGCATTTTAAAGTCATACCACATATGCAGAAACCTATTGAAAATGACCAACCTTGACCTGTTTTATCAGGGTCAAATTCTAGTATATTTCTGATCGATTAGAACTAGAGTTTTCAGATTCATATTACATATGCAACTGGTGATTGACTAGAAGCCTGTCCCAGTTGACTGACCTTGACCTACTTTTTAAGGTCATATTATGGTATAACATGAAGAAATATATCTAGACTTTCCAATTTAAGACTGTGTATACATCTGGCGATGGTCCTTAAGTGTATTGAAAATGACTGACCTTGACCTATTTGTCCAGGTCAGATTCTATTAAGTACGATATTTCATGAAAGTGTTTACCTATATTGTCCAAATCTATACCATTAATGCAACTGATGATAAAGCTGAAATCTATTGAGTATGACTTACATTGACCTATTTTCTGAAGGTCAAATTCTAAGATCTCCGAATTCATGTTCTACATGCAATTAAGTGACAATAGATCAGATGACTGAACGTGATCTACTATTTGAAGATAAAATTACTTGATTACAATGTGAAGAGCTATATAGAACAGTATATTTAGAACTAGGAATTCGGTCATGCTTTACCAGAACCTCAGCGCAAAAAATCTCCCCATCAATCAAGACCTTGGCAATACCTGACATAGCCCAACATCCTATGTATTTCTAACTTGAGAGAACAACATTCACCAATACTAGATAACAGTTTTTGTTGATCAAGTTGTCAACAACTGGTAACCTGGTATTGGGGCCCCATTGGGCTATCTTCTTTTCTAAGATACATATGATTTGGATTCTTTTACATTTCATGAACCCTATATGGCCTGGGCTTTTTGGGACCTGTCCAGGCCTGGGAAGGGGCCATTTCGCCCCCCCCCCCCCTTGATATTTTTCTTACCCCTTGAACTAGGGAGCTGAAACTTACCACACTATACCCTTGGGTCAAGCTCTACCTGAAAATTCCAAGATGACCACTTTGATGACGTCACAGTGACGTCATCTTCAAAACGAGGCATTTTTTGGTCGATTATTCGGTCAGATTTTTCGAGTTTTGTATTTATGTGTTTTCTTTGCAAAAACTGCACGATAAATTAGTAAATAATAGTCTGAAGTGAAATAAAATTGATTTTGCCGAATTTTCCAAGAAGAAAAGCAGGAATTGTGAAGAAAAATGACGAAAATATCACTTTTCTGGTACCACACATGGCCACCATATTGAAGTTACCCATGACCTTCTACTCGGGAGGTAATGCAGATAGACTCAAAATGACCCCAATGTGATAAACTAAAAAGTTGCGGAGGATCAGCTTTCCTTTTTTTTTGGTTCCAGAGATAGGGGAGAAAGTTTGGTAGGAAGGGCCCCCCCCCCCTCCACCAGGCCTGGTAGGGTTAACATTGTGTTTACAGGTTATAGGATATCACAATTATCACATTGCTTAACAATTGTTTCAGGAATATAGTTACCATAGCAATCGCTAACTAAGTGCTTTATCTCAGGAACTAAATGGTTAAAGTGAGTTTTTAATGAATATGAATATTCAGTAATTAAGATTTCATAACCTACAAAAATTTCAAAATAAAGTCCTTAGTAACTGGTTGCTATGGTAACCGTATTTCTAAAAATAATTGGAATTTTTCAAAACAAAGCCATATAATTTGCATAATGCTACAGTTAATGAATATTATAAATTTGAAAGAGATTAGACTTCTAGATCTGTGAATATATACCAGCAAAAATTTAGGTAATTATCATGACTTCCCTTGGTGACATCACAAAATCTCATTTCCATCAATTCCCTGAATATCAGATTTATACTTCACTCCAATATCTCATCAACCATTTGGAGTATTTACATACGGCAAACGGCATTTTAGTCATCTTAGCTTGCTAAGGGCATCTCACGTTTCACTTAACACTACCCTTAGATTTTCGCTGTGATTCGGCATGTATTTCACACGGCGCCATCTATCTAGAGGGAGATAATCCAATTCGAAAGTTGTTCCCAAAGCATGAGGTCAAACGTCGGCCCCATTTAAACGAACCAATGAAATTATCTGTATTCAAATATTTCTCAGACATGCAGACATGTCAGTTTCACGAGGCGCAAGACTGGGAGAGTCCACGCGACACCAAAACGAAGTTGTGCAAATTAGCTATTTTATTTCTCACTCTAGTGGAGCATGCTTCTTTGTTTATCTTAAGAAAAATCATATTACAAACGGCCTAACATATTTGAAAACAAAATAAAATCGGCGACAGACCACAGGAAAATGATATGCTTTTTATTTTGTGATTCTGGAACACGTGATGACGTCAGTCCCCCGCTTCGAGGCCCACCATGGGATCATTTCAATCGATCGCTTTCTGGAGGTGTGTCTTCGTTGTATGCATGTGATTGCACCGATGTCGGATGTAACGGGACCAGTCGGATGTGACCATTTTGGGAAACGCCCTATTACACTCAGATAGCATCCGTTACCGCATGGCTACGAGCAGAAGTTTCTACGTATGATCGTGCCATGCGTTCGGATGATGCATTTTAGTCAGAATTGGGAGTTTTTTCTTCTCATAAAAGTGTCGTTGGTTTATCCTTTAACCCTACCTGGCCTATATGCCTGTTGGTTTTTGCATCTCTATCCGGAACGACAAAAACTTGAGAGCTGACACTTCGGGACTTCGTAGTTTATCATATTTGGGTCATTTTGAACCTATTTACACTGTAACCCCGTAAGCAGAAGATCATGGGTGAATTCAAAATGGCGACCATGTGTGGTATACAGAAAAGTAATGTTTTCGTCATTTTTCTTCGAAATTCCTGCATTTCTGCGGAATAAAGTTGGCAAAAGCTATTTTATTTCACATCAAATTATTATTTACCAATTTATCTTGCAGTTATTGCAAAGAAAACACATAAGTAAAAATTTCGACAAATCTGACCGAAATATAGTCCAAAAAATGTTTTTTTTGTTGAAAATGATGTCATTGTGCATCCTAACTCGCCCAGGTCAGATAGGGTTAATGTCATTAGAGTTTAATTGATTGTCGCTATTTAGCTGAAATAATGGTGAACGAGGTGTGTTAAATCTAACTCTGTAGAAAGAGAGAGAGAGAGAGAGAGAGAGAGAGAGAGAGAGAGGTCCTCCGCCATATACTTCAAGGAAAATCAAGGGTTATTTCAGGGTGAACGTCATTTTGCAAAGTCTCTTATGTCGTTCTTGTATCCTCTAGCATGTATAACATATGTATAGTGAATCAGCAATATTTTTAAGTTTTGAAATTATATTCACAAATGCTTTGTAAACTTTGATGTAGTTGTCAACGTGCTATTCTAATCACAAATTTGACTAATTTCCTTTCAAGATCCGTTGCTATGTCCCCAAGAAGGTGCGAAGTGCGTTACTTTCAACCTCGACCATTTATCTGGTCAAGAGGTTCTGTCCGCAGAACTGTGGCTTTATAAACAATACGACCCCCAGGATCATTACAACCATACACTGGCCATCTACGAACTGGAGTCCAACAAGGTCAATCAACCCAGTATTAGAAAGATCGTCGGCGCTATGCAAACCGGAATCAAGCGAGGCTGGATTAAGTTTGACATTGTGAACACTGCCACGTTTTGGATCGACAAGCCTCACCGAAATCAGGGAATACAGATCCTATGCAAAACTTGCAAACCGGGAAAAAACCGAGAAACACCGGTGGCCACCTCTAAAGCCATACGACCAGTGCTCGTGGTTAATTTTGGCAAGGCACATCGCAGAGTGCCTCGTAGCCTGATCCGTACATGCCAGGAGAAGATAACCGTGTGCTGTAAGGAAACTCTGACTGTGAACTTCGAGGCCATAGGCTGGGGAGAATGGGTTCTCTTTCCCAAATCCTTCGAATCCAATTTCTGCCGGGGTTCCTGTAAAAATTGTAAGTATATTCAAATGTATAAATCAAATACCCATATTACCGGTACTATTTCCGAGTGGGAAAGAAAGGAATGTCCCTGGAAACAATGCCCCTTTTCAGATGTTTTTCTTTAGGAAAATATATCATACCGGAGTTGCAGTTAAGAAATATTGCAGATCAGAAAAAATGTCTTCGCTAGGTTATCAGATGTGAGATATTTTTAGCTAAGTCAGCTATGGATAGCTGGCGAAGTCCTATGGAATACACATTCTCTTTTCCCTTCTCGATCTTGTTCTCTCGACTTTTTCGTTATTTAGTTCCTCAACTTTTCAACAATTGGCCGATTTCTCTCAAATTTCACCAGGATATTTGTCGTCAAGTAGCTATCAGGACAGGACGAAATTGAGGAGTAGTAAAGAAAGCGTACATCTGGTCGTCGCACAGTGCGGGGGAAAATGAGTGGGAGAGAGCTTTCGAGTAGCATCACTTCCGGTGATCACGTCACGTGGCAAGCGGGGTAGATGCAAATCTAGTATATTCCCAGGAAAACATGCTGAAAACGAATTGTGTTTTAGAAATATGCAGTCAGTATATTTGACTGTGGGATCATATGACTTCTTGTCAGTACGCCAACATCGTTATCCACCACCATTTTAATGGTGCGTTTAATTGTTGCCTGTATATGGTGTGATTCTCCTGGTGGACGTTTCGTCCCCAAGGCTTGCCCTCTGTACAAATCGTAGGTTGTAGTTTTGTGACTTGTAAACATAGTGAAGAATGAAGCGTGAGGTCGGCGTCGGGCCTCGCAGATATGTGTTCTCTATAAGAACTGGCATTCGATTAATATTCCCTCACTTTGGCTGTTTCGTTTATTTGGCGGTCACATAGTTCATCATTTTCCATCAAATGACTTGATAGGGCTATTACATCATCGCTCTGAAATATTTGTATCTAATACCGCTCAAGCCGGTGCAAAGGGCCATGTGGTCATGCCATTCAAGATGTCCACATGAAAATCCACAATAAAAGCGTGGCTGGGATACAGATCATCACAGTGATCAGTTGGTCCTTGTGATGTTTTTAGAGATATGCAGTCAGTATATTTGCTTGTGGGGTCATATGACTTCTTATCAGTACACATTTTCCACCACCCTTTTAATGTTGCATTTACTTGAAATACTCCGCATATCGTGCGGAAAGACAGATGCAGAGGTGGAATGATGGTTTAATGGGGTTGTATGACCTTTGACGTGGGTTGTGGAATTGGGCCTCAGACATTGGAGGTAACTTCCGGTTACATGACTGGTGGGTGAATGCAAAATTAGAGTTTTAAGAACGGTTGACCATTCTTACAAATGTGGAATTACAAGCGTCTAGTCCGTCATTCATAATCCAGCCGTCGTCCATTAGAGAATATCCGCGTCCATAATCCAAAGACCTATTCCATTTCCATATAACAGTATTAGCACCAAATTCAAAAAGACAAAAAGTATACATAAACATAGGCTTGTTTCCTGCAAGAGAGAAGCGGTCAACAATTTTCAATGATGCCGGCAAGACATCATGATGTTCCAAAATACCAAATCCGTATCGCTGATCAGTATTCTTAATCCATAATATTCGTTATAGAGTCGTCATCTAAAAATGATGTACCTCAGCCACGCTTTGATTGTGTCTGTTCATATGAGTACCATGAGGATCTTGAAGTACATGGGCTCATACGGCCCTAGCCCCGGGTTAAGCGGAATTAGACACATGTTACGAAACGTAGCGCCATAGATCTTGCACGCTACGTTCGTATTTTGCTATCAGCATGCGATATGTATCGCCAAATTTGAGAAACTTTGAGTGGAGGCGCCGGACTTGAAATCCAGTCAAATGGGCCTGGGTGGGCCCTACGTGGTCCAACTGTGTCGTCTTCTCTAAGACTGAGGAAGTTTTGACCGGAAATAAGTTAATCATGTGCATGCGCAGTCGAGGCGTAGTAGAGAAAGAGGGCATTTAACGGGCGCGCAGTGTTGTTTTTGGGCGAATGAGGGGCCATTCCTGGTCCCAATGGGTTGTGAATGGTGTCGTCTTGAAGCTCTCGTAGGGTAGACTACTCTTGGGGTGGTTTTGACCGGACGTAATGTTATGTTACGCATGCGCAGTCGAGGGGTACTAACGGAATATGCCATTTTGGGAGGGGGGGGGGCGGGTTTGTGAGGATCTTGGGGTCAGACATGGTCTGCATGCGCCGTGCAGGTTGGGGAGAACTGGTGGTGTAAACTACGACTATTTTTTAGTAGACTAGCCTAATGGGGCGGGTATGTGATGTGGTACATGACTAGGGTCCCAGCAGACTAAGGCTGGGTCAGTGATATACGCATGCGCATTCGAGATGTAGAGAGAGCTGCAGATGGGCATTTATGCGCTCTCGGATGGATGAAAGATAGACCCGTATACACTACCCCCATAAGGAGTTACCTCCCCTGCATGGTACCGTGTTCAGGACGTTGGATTTGGTTATCATGATCAGTAAAATGGTGCGTATTAGGAATGGGATTTGAACCCACACCTTCCCTCTCCATATGTGGGCTAGCACTTGAGCCTGAAAAACGCTGGTTATCATGGACAAATTCATCCATATATAGTGGTCCGAGGCATGTATGTCATGAATACCCTTTGCGCTCTTCTTAAACCCTTATACCGGTGTAGCGTAGTACCGACCATCGACGTCCGTCAACGCTTATTTACGCCAAATCTGTCCCCCCAAAAAACATCCGAATCTCCCACTTCCATCTCACACTCGCGAGATTTGGGCTAAACGTGCGAGATGTAGAAGGGCATGAACGACCGTTCACCAGAGAGAGAAAGAGAAAATCAACAACGACAAGCCTTGTGTGCATTTCACATTTCATTATCTCCTGCGTTGCAGCATACCCAATATGGGGGGGGGGGCGCTATGGGTCAGCTTACCATTCACGTATGTTCTCGTCCGTGTATTGGGCGCATTGTCGGCTGCTCCTGTCCAATTAGAAGCCGCCATTTGAGAAAGTTCAATCTTCGGCCATGTTTGCTCTTGTCCAATCAGACAAGAGCTGCTTTTGTTCATCGGCTGTTTGGTTGGGTCCACCCTTAAGCGTCTTCTGGCTGTCCAAGATACCGTTGAGGCAACATATACTGAAACAGCTGTTTGTGTATTTTGACCAGGGTCTCTGTGGGTGGTAACTCCATATCCTCTTCCAAGTGACGCTTGGTCATCGTGATGGTCCTATGCGATCGATCGCCCTTCATTTCAAGCGGCGGCAGGATATACTGTTCACAGATCGCCATGACTGTTTTCCTGATGTAGAGACGCATTTGAATGTAAGTCTGTGGTAATTTATCCTGCCCGGCGTTCTCGATCGCCGCAGCATGGGTATTAATAATTGCTGTCACAATACGGTCCCAAGAGGTGGGTTCCTCGTCTTCCTCACTCAGACTTCTCTCACTGTCTACATCAGTGAACGAGCTCTCCGTTTCAGTGAATAGACTCTCAGCAGTCTCTGCGTCAGATTATGCCTCAGTGTGCTCTTCGGACTCTGGCTTCTCGACCTCAGTATGCAAAGTCGTCTGGTGCCGTATCATATCTTAGTGTCTGGTGAGCGTGCGCTGCATCGGGGATCCCAGATCGAACTGCGTCAGTATTATCACCGGTGCGTTCTCGTTGGCGTATGGCACTCACGGCCTCGGCTTGGTGTAGTTCATCGGAACGCACTAGGGCCTTCACTCGAACGTCAACTTGGTGTAAAGACTAGAATATCCCCGTCGTCGGGTTCAAATTTCACGTTACCTAACGTGGATGCCGTAATGCTCATTGTGAAATATGGGGGATTGTGTCGCCTATCGTATTGATAGTTTAACTGTGAATGCTTTTGATTTTAATGATGCGTTCAAACAGGTGTTTATTTTGAGCTATCGCTCTGGCATACGCCGCTGCTCAACTCATGTCTAGGGGTTTCAACATTGACGCTGTTTGGTCGATTTCTACATGGGCCGGGTCCTTGATTAATGATGGACCACGAGGTTGACATACTGTTGACGTAAAACCCGTTGTAGTCATGTGTCAATGTGTTATGGGCTAACATTGCGGCTTCCTCTTTGAAATACCCTCTCTGGTCAAACTCTGTTACTGTGGCTTTCAACGTCTCGCCCACCTCGGCGTTATACTTTCTTTGAAGAAAAGAGATCTTGGGTCCTTTTACATCACAGACAGATTCCGGTGATGGGACCCTTTGGTAAACAAGTCGGCGATGTGTGAATTGTCCTTGACTGCACCCATTAGATCATGCAGTACTACCACGTTGGTCTGCTCGGGGTTGAATTCATACGCTTGATCGATATCGTGAGGAATGCATGGGACGCAGCTTACAATCTTTCACCTCATAGTCTCGTAGGCGGGCTGCCATTGACGGTAGCACCAGATAGAACGGGTATATCTGATGGGCCCTTCGTCTAAGAATTTGATCATCCAGGACGTCATGCCACTCCCTGTCGCATCGCTGACTATCACTGTATAGGACTTATTTTGGCGAAATTTTCCAGAATCCTGGTTTTGAATACCCACCCGTCACCTGCACTTGACGAGCCCCCCCCACCCCCACACACTGAACAGCCCCAGGAGACCCATCTTCATTTTTCAAGCCAATTTCTACGTTCCCACTTCGAATCTGCCTTGATTTATCTGACCACCTTCAGTGTTCAAATTCCGAGGTGTGAATTTCACCTACGAAGGAGACACGAACCAATCAGAACCTACATGCCGATTGTGTGTAGAGTGACATCATCCTCAAGTAGCGGCGTCATTCCTCCTAATATGGTGGTAGATGCTTGAGACCAGGAATGACCCATATACATTTGACTAGATTTAAAGTCCGTTTTCCAAATATCTTTAGTGCGCGCCCGACCTTGCGTTTTCTCTACTGCTCGCCACTCCAGTCATGACGTCACCACCCCAGTTGTTGTCTACACCACGAGCGCTCCTCGCCATGAACGGCACGTGTAGACCCCGTATGAGCCCTGTATTCCCACAAGCACGCCCCTGCACATCCCTAAACTGACACGACTCGACGCTCCGTCCGGTCAAAACCACCCCAAGCATAGTTTATACGATAAGAGGTTGAGGACAGCACCCCCACCACCCATTGAGACCAAGAATGGCCCCTCAATCGCTTAAACACACCCCTGTCAGATATACAAATGAGTTGTTTCCATATGAATCCTCATGCTATATATGCCTTCGCCATGGAACGAAAATTTTGTGAAATTCCATATATTCAGAGGGATTTGAGGTATTACACTCAATTGGGACACTGACTTAATATTAATTTTACATCTGCACACGCATTAGCCTTCATTGGTTGAATTTTCCCACGTGTCCGTGGGAAAGTATGCCGCCATGTAGGGAAATCCAACCAATGCTAATGCATGTGCAGTTGTAAACTTACTTTCGCGTTAGTGTCCCAGATGAGTGTCTTATGAAAAGACCTCTCAGTGGCTCTGGATATACAGTAGAACGATGGAATTTCACAAATCTTCGCTGTATGGCAAAAGAATATACCGGTAGTTTTAGGATTCGCACCATACCAAACTTTGCGAGGTAGTTTGCATTTTTAGGGGACCAGGTCCGGAGGACCCAAGTCCCCTATTGAAATCGTTCGGATTCTTCTTATTATTATTATTCCACATGATTTTGTCTCACAGATATCTCAAGAACGATGATGTGGATTACGCCCAAACTTACAGGATATGTTCTAGGGGATCTGGTCTATTGCATATACCAAGTTGATTCTGATTGGTCAAATGCCTTGGCGGCCATCTTGGATTTAGCTCAAAACCTTCAGCGATCTTCTCCTCTGAAACCGCTGCACCGATCGTTATGAAACTTGGTACACATGATCAATGGACAGAGTTCTCCAATTTTATGACTTAAAAAGTTCATTCTTTAAAAAAGATGGCCGCTATCGACCAATAAAAATGGTCGGATTTTCAAGTAACGGATTTTGACCGGAAAAGTTATGAAATATATGTTATAGGACATGGCGATCACGAATATGTAAGAATTTGGTTCGGGTTTGGCCACCATCTTGAATTTTGTGAAACACATTTACCAATTTTGCAACGGCTTATTCTCTTGAACCCTGACAGATACAGATTTCTAGGTTACTGCGATATATCGGGAAGGCCATGTTCTGTTGTACTGAAAGCAAATATTTTTGATTGGCTGAACGGTTTGGCGGACATATTGGATTTAGGTGAAACATTCAACGATCTTCTCCTCTGAAACTGCTAGGCCGATCGTTGTGAAACTTGGTACACATGATCACTGGATCGAGTTCTCTTATTCTTAGATTGAAAAAGTTCATTCGTTGAAAAAGATGGCCGCCATCGACCAATCAAAATTGCTGAAATATGAACACACGGATTCGTGATAAACCTTATCCACATTGCAAGCGTTTGTTCTCTTGAACCTTGATAGGTACAGATTACAAGTCTGCTGAGATATGTTGTGAAGGCAATGGTCTGTTACACTGAATGAAAAATGCTGTCCATTAGCTGAACGGTTTGGCGGCCACATTCCGGCATAGGCCTGGATACTAGGCCCTGTGTAGACCTGGTCCCCGGCTCTATCGATACTGCTCGCAGCTCCAATTATTTTTTTATTCGTACCTATCCCACTATACTTACATGGGGTATTACATATACTACATGCCGGTGATGTTTTATGTCTTTATTTTTCTAGAATATGTGATTAATAACTCCTTAGTTCAAGGTGATTGCCAACGTGGTATTTGTAGGCCTACACAGTAAATTGGAATTGATCCATTGCAAATTGATTAATTTATCTTTTGTCATCAAATTAATTACATTCACCGGAATTATAAACGTTACGGTACTGAATATTGGAAACCTGTTGTTTATTCCCCAGTGATGGACATGCCGCATATGGTACCCCGTCATACTCAGCTGATGATAGAGATGGCGTCACGGATTGACAGTGATTTGACCGATGAGATGCAAGCTTGCTGCTCCCCAACAAAATTGAGCGGAATATCTATGATGTACTGGATCAATGAAAACGAATTAATAAAGAAAGACTTGGAGGGCATGGTCGTGGAGGATTGTGCTTGTACTGTTTGAATACGGTAAAATGTGTGAGAAAATGTCCTTGTTCACGAGAACACTTCCTAAGACTGAGAACTTGATGTAGGGCTGTGTTTACATGGAATACCTCCTTATGTTTGTCAGTAAGGGCTAAGAACTGCATTCTACGTGTCTTAATATGAGGGTAGCCCAATAGAGGCTGAAGACATGCCGGAAGAACCATTTCAGGATAGTGAAATAACTAACACCAGAAGTTAAATTCAAGATCGTTGATTGGTCACATAGTTTTCCTTGAGCCCCGCGTTCCAACATGGCTGAAAGTCGTCTGATCAATCAGCGTCCATTCCTAAATTGTTGGAAATTGTTGGCAGTTGGAAATTTCCACTGGAATACAAAGTATCTGGCAACAATTAATGTATACAAGGAACCCATACTTTGCTCATCTTCGTCAGGTTTTCCGGAGGATATATATCACATAGGTCTAGAGTAAGCCTATGTAGCCGTATTCTGTCTGAATGTTCTACTCATGGGGGAGTAACTAATTACGACAGTGGGAAGAGCACATCGAGTGTCACTGCTTTAAATGCAAGCACGCACAATACGCCAGCTTATGCGTACGTATCATCCATGAGTGAGCCGGTTGATGTGAACACCACTGTTAAGAGTCTGACTACTCTTATGCAACAAGTGTTACTGTTCAACCTGCACGTGGTTTGCAATGTCACAGTTATTCGCGTGCTCAGAGCCGAGTTTATATTGAGAGGACGCTGTTGGACGATCTCTTTGATGTCATTGAGGAGAAGACACGTGGGCGTCTCTCCAGTCAAAACAATCACGTATAATTACAGCTGTGTTCAAATGCATGGGATGAAATGTTTCCTGGCTTTGAATTTGCTTAAATATGGGTATATTCAGACAGGGCACGAATGTGATTCGGAACTTCTAAAACTTAAGACTGGTCTTATAGTTACGACTAACTCAGATTCTGTCATGGTACGGCTTTGTCAGACGAACGATGGCTAGAGATGAAGACGAAGATGGGATGGGTGTGATCAGTTTGTCGGACAATATGCGTTGAGACTGTAACGGTGTCCTGTCGACCACTGATGTCTGAAATTACCATTCGAACAATAACACGTACTTAATGTCCTACTTATGATATTGGTTACCGTTATCGTATGGGAAACAAAATACTCAGCTCATGGGCAGCTGGGATCGGTTTTCAGGA
Organism: Hanleya hanleyi; assembly: GCA_036873755.1. NCBI lineage: Eukaryota > Metazoa > Mollusca > Polyplacophora > Lepidopleurida > Hanleyidae > Hanleya > Hanleya hanleyi. The sequence continues at coordinate 16,670 of JAVTVY010010229.1, read as the reverse complement.
CATAGATTTCCCTGGAGGACGCTCCTGGTTATGAGTACAATGGTGTTTACCTAGCGTGAATTCTTCAAACGGATACAAAGATATGGGATTTTGAATGAAATAATATGAATTTCAAGGAATTTATATCCAATTAGTTTGTGGTGTCGCAACGGAGCATATAAACGAGAGTAGGATATGCCATAATTATCACTAGGGCTTATTGTGTCAAAGGAAATACTCTCTGAGATCCAAGATTTCTGCAATTCTCAGAATCAAAATGGCTAGCGCAATTCTCGCTTCGTTGAATTATTTGGGTTCCCCTTCAATCAAGGCCATTATTAAACTTTCATTTCAGGCAGACTCGATTGATTATTTTCAGGAACCAGCCTTGGAAACTTGGATATATTTGATTATTTCCAGGAACCAGCCTTGGAAACTTGAATATATTTCAATATGGGCAAATCGATATTGACTATAATCCACATGTAGATCTATAAGGCTGAAAATGATTAAACTATAGGCAACATCTCATCTCACTTAACCCTCCAACCTCCAATCGCTTCATTTTTCGTGCCCTCAACGCCACACTCCCAGCATTTATCTTCAAACGTCGCAAAAGTCTATTGTTCTGATCGACTGTTACCGTAACGTTTCGTTCTCTTTGAAATGGTCTAAACTTCATCCTTATGCGCCGGTGTAAATCCATACATGTACGGATCAATGGGTAAGGCTCTCGTAACCGTTGTTGATTGATTAATTATGTTGATTGGGGGAGGGGGTCGTGGTCGTGAAGGAAAGCCCCCCCCCCCAATCAACATAATTAATCATTAACAACAGTAACGAGCCCATTTGGATACTATAATGCTTGCACCAAACGGATTTAGACGATTTCCTCGTTTATAGATTCGATCTCTACAAATGGTTCTGGCGGACAAAGATGAAAGGTTATGTGACGACAATACGGGAAAAACTCCCTTGTGTGTGATAGTAATCAAGCTGATTTGTTTTTTCCAATCCAAAACCTGCCAAATCAGATTTTTCTCGAAAAAAATGTGATTCTCCGTTATATAAAAATGGAGATATGATTGATCAAAATGTGTTCCCTGGCCCGATATGTTATTTTTGAGGCATTCACAGTGAGGATTTTCTCTTTTAGCAAAAATATGACGCCTCAAACCAAAATAATTTTGTCACACAATATATTAGAAAGTTTGTTTATTGGAAAGAACCACGAATGGTTTTGGTTTGAAGTGTCATATTTTTGCTACAGGAGAGAAAATCCTCCATGGAAATGCCCCCAAAATACCAAAATAAGCCTGGGGAGGGGGCACATTTTGATCAATCATATCTCCCTTTTTATTCAACTGAACTTATCAGTTTTTTTCGAAGGGGATATTTCAGTGTGTAATCTTCAAGAAAAAAAATGTTATTTGGCAGGTTTTGGAGCGAAAAAAAAATCGCCTTTATTACCGTCACACACAGAGGAGTTTTTCGTATATAAACGCAACATTTCCTTTAGTCCATTTGAAGAGAGCACAACGTTACGGTAATCGCCGATGATAACACTAAAGTCTGTCCATTTTAATTAGTCGTCTACTTTGGAGCTTGTCAAAAATCAATTTTCTTTTTTTGCAAGGTGTAAAACAAACTGAACTCTACAAAATGACTATACCATTACTCCTTGATATCGATAATATATCACGCCTGAAATAACTTTGTAATTCTTCCCATACAAAACTCCAGTACATTTGTTTCATGTACCGGGCCTCAATTACATAGGGAGGCGTCATAATGTATTCATACTCACTGGCACAAAGGTCATTGATTCCGTATTAAGTAATAACAGGCGGTCCGTTGAAGTGTCGCTTATATACCATGCCCAGTGAAATTGCTGAATGATAAAACGCACACACCTCTATGACCGTACACGGCATTGATGACCTTCGTGCTAGTAAACATGAATACATTATGACGTCTTCCTATGTAATTGAGGCCCAGTACATGAAACAACTGTACTGCAGTTTTATATGGAGCGAATCACAAAGTTATTTCAAGCGTGATATATTATCGATATCAAGGAGGAATGGTAGTCATTTTGTAGAGTTCACTTTGTTCTACATGCTGCAAAAAAGAAAATTTATGCAAAGGTATCTACTGATTGTTGACAACCTCTAAAGTAGACGACTAATTAAAATGGACAGACTTATAGAGAGTCGTTTGCGATATATGCAGTAACCTATATGCCGGGCAAGAAACGAGACGCCATGTTCTTGTGGAATATGCTCGCTATGCTTCTGGTGCGAGCTATTCATAACGATATGTTTGATTTATGTGATGGAGCAGTGTCAATGCAACAATGCAAGAGTCAATGCAACAATGTAAGATTCAATGCAAGAGTAATCAATAAAGTACGTATGTACGGGGCAACGAAACGAATTTTGTTAGTTCAATGTAATATTAATAAGCAGCTTTAATACATGTTACGTATTTGCAGAAAGGACGAGGAGGGAACAAAGTCACGGTGAAGAACAAAAGTTAACAATCTTAATAAATTAATATCCTATCAATGCTATTGACTTAACAACTACTACATCATTGGGGACTTAATTTGGTCATGTGGCATTAATGGGTTTGTATGGCGTTATAGCGGGTTGTATGGCGTTAACGGGTTGTATGTAGGCGTTTTCGCCCGACCATTGCCCAATCGGTACGCCGAAGCGCCCAAGCATATTCGTCTATAGGTACCCAATAGTTCACCGATCAGCAATATATATAGTAATTAGTTTTCTTCAAATCTGACTGGAAATGAAGACGCTGACATGGTTGCATAGACGGGTTGTTTCCAACAGCTCACGGTTCAACATGTTTCATAAGTAGTAGTGTAAGGTGAAATTGGCGTAATAGCGCCTCACTGCGCATGCGCGAGAAAAAAAATTGGGGCGGAATTGGGGCGGTGTGCGCAGGAGTGTTGTGCGCAGGTATGACGTCACTTCCGGTCTGGGTGAATGGGGCATGACCTTGGGGGCATGTATTTCTCCGCGGTGATGCGGTCTGGCGGTGATGCGGTCTGCCTCCGCGGACCGAAAGTAGTCCCAAAACCGTGGGTTTTCTTGGAAGTGTTCGGCAATCTGTAGGGACCGCTAGTGGACCGATTGGATCGAGTGAGGTATCAATGTGAAGCATTCGTGAAGGGGCATCTGATGGGCTGGGTGTGGGATTGAAATATCGGCATTCTGCGCATGCGCGGTGGCCAAAGGGTATGGAAATAGACGTTTTGGGATCTAGGGGAGTCCCTAATGGTCCAATGGGGTTGTATGAGGTATCAATGTGAAGCCTATGTGAGGAGGCATCTGACTGGACTAGTGTTTCGCCCGTTGTCAACATTCTACGCATGCGCAGACAGGGAATTGTGGGAAAAGGGTGTGGAAATAGACGTTTTAGGATCCAGGGGAGCCCCTAATGATCCTATGGTGTCGTATGAGGTATCAATGTGAAGCCTATGTGAGGAGGCATCCGCCTGGGCTAGTGTGTCGTTCGTTGTCAATAGTCTGCGCATGCGCAGACAGGGAATTGTGGGAAAAGCGTGTGGAAATAGACGTTTTGGGGTCTAGGTGGGTCCCTGGTGGGCCGATTGGGTCGAGTGAGGTATCCATGTGAAGCAGTCGTGAGGGAGTATCCGACGGGGTGGGTGTAACGTGGAACTGACTTCACTAACTGGCAGTAGAGAAAGTGTATGGAAATAGACATTTTGGCACCGACAGGGGTCACTATGGGTCCGATGAAGTCGTATGAGGTCTTATGTTGAAGCTCTTCTGAAGCAGCATCCGATTGGACTCAGGGTTCGTCTGTGTGCAAGGGTCTGCGCATGCGTAGTCTGGCCGTAGTATAGAAAGCAGGCATGTTGGGGGATGCGTGGTGGTGTGTTTTAACCCACCACTACTATGGGTCAATGGTTGTGGTTGGGTGGGTTGTGACGTCACTTCCGGGTTTCACTAAAACTACCTCCAAACATAGAAGAGTTCCAATTTTTACTTAGACGTCCGGATGTTCAACCTCCGGGGTTTTCCCGCCCCGGCCCGGCCCGGCCCGGCCCGGCCCGCCCCGGCCGCAGCGCGCGCGCGCGTTCTCCGGAAGTGCGCGTCATCACCGGCAATGCGCGGATGAATTGTATGTCGGGTCAAAAGGTCAAAGGTCACATCCAGGTCAAAAGGTCCAATGTTCAATGAGACAATGTTGCGGCATCGATATATACAGAGCCTGAACCCCAAAAATGGGATTGTAAATTAACCTGGGAAGGATGGGCAGTTCCATTTGGACCAATCAGCGGTCGAGAAAAAAGAGCCAATGAGCGATCGAGAAAATAACCAATGGACGGGTACTAGGTACACGTCTGCGCCTCCATTCGGGTACTGGGATGCTTTCGCCTACGTTCGCGCCTACATTCGGGTTCTTGTACACCCGGGTAATGTTTTCTGGACATGGATGGGTTACCTTTGGCTCCATTCTAGGCCACTGATTGGCTAATACGGTGTTCAAAGCCACTTTCATGCATTATGCTCATATAACTTATAGTAATAAACTTAATCTATACGTGTTGGACGAGTCTTCACTCACCGTCTTCCTTTACACGTACCTCAATGAAATGCCCGCTCCAAACCTAGACCAAAACACGTACTTGGTCTGTGGGCTGATTTCATTGGCTCTCTATTTTACTATAATGCTCTTGCATTCTAACATTGATGGGTTACATTTTGGCCCCATCCTACACCACTGATTTCAGTTTGACTGAATCTCCACATTGGGCATTTATGCATTATGAATAAAACACACAAGACATGGTTTTTTGGTGAGATCTCATTTTTTTTATTCAGTGAACAACAACAACGTGAGAACAACAACGTGAAAACTGAAGCCGAGAACAAGGGGCTTGTACATTGAAAGAACTGAAGCCCAGAACAGCGGGCTTGTACATTGAAAGAACTGAAGCCCAGAACAGGGGGCTTGTAAACTTAAGCCCAGAACAGCGGGCGTGTGTACATTGAAAGAACTTAAGCCCAGAACGGGGCTTGTACATTGAAATGATGGGCGGCCCAGTCATATACGAGTACATCACGGTCCTCGGCCTTGGGGTACTCGTCAAACATCTGTACGATGGTAGATAAGGGTCTTCCCCGGCATCGATGGTACAGGTAAAACAAGCAATATTGTCCGCACATGCTACTGGTCAGGCTTTGCAACGTTTGACTGCTCCAACACCACGTCTCTGTGCCTTGATCCATGAAGTCTGTTAAATCGGGATGGAAGGGTGGCAGGCCGTACGGGTCAAAGTATTCGCCCTGCTGTTCTGTCAAGTACACGGCCGCCCAATGTTCACCGGGCCGATCCATCGGGTCCGTGTTGAGAACGTAAGCAGCAGGATACATACGGTCTAATGGGAACACATCTCGGGCCAACACCCCTTGAAACATCATACGTGTCTCTGGGTCATTCTCCAGCACGGTGGTTATCTGGTCTGTATCCATGTTAGGTGGAGAAGTCACACAGGATGTTGCGCGCCTTGTCCACTTGAATGATGTTGTCAAACTCGGCGTAGCAGATCACATTGACAGTGCTCCGGAGGGCTCGTTGAAAGTGGATTTCCAACCGTAAATTGCCTTGCTTGGCCAGGGCCAGCTGATGGTCGTTCTCTAAGGTAGGGGTCAGATCGAAACAGAACAACGTGTATCCGTTCCCGTAGTCCTCCCGACTGATGAAATTCCCTTCGTCCTGGTTGATTTGACCGGTGGCTGTAAACAGGCTCTGATAGGCTCGAATGAAATTCGCGCGCCCAAAGTTCGGTGTTAAGGCCGTGGCTGGTACCTGTTGTCCATCCACATGCAGGGCCACAAAATTGATGCCGAAATGTTTAAAGTCAAACGGATTCTCTGGGTAGGCTCCACTGAAACTGGTATTTTCCACACAGGCCAGGATCAATCGCTTGGGTAGTTCCCCCAGGAACAGGTTTTCTTTGTTGGCGCTCATATTTCCAGCAGACACAGAGAACACTTTGGTTTGTACACGTCGGATAGGGTACTGGGCTGGTTTTGTTTGCAAGGCTTTCATGTGTCCCAATTGAACGGCTGGATTCGGTTTCACTTTTCGCATATACAGGACTGCGTCTTCGATGACAATCTTATAGTCAGCTGCATGCGCCTCTACGTTAGTGGCCATCAAGGCGAAGGTCGGAGGCGCCCGTATCAGTCGGATTTTGATGGGGATCTTGTTCAAGAGGTACCGGTCTTGCATGAACATGTCTGCGTGCAGTCGACCTATGAGATCCACGGCGACGCCGTTCGCGGTCAAAGCCTTCCGTTTGCTATATCCCGTATTGTCGTTCTCTGCGCCCATGTGCTCGGCTTTGTCCTGGTAGAATAAAGCGGCTGTCAGTTGAGATTTTTTAGCCTCTCGCCCATGCGACAACAGCGTCTCGATTTAGGCTCGATAGGGGTACGTGTTGGTGGAGTCACTGATGAGTTTGTCGCTGAGAAATAAACATCGAGTGCCGCCAGAGATTCGTCGGGCCCACCGTTGCTTGGTCGGCGATTCTGGTGCCATCTCCATTGACGATCTTGGCTTTCACATACAAGTATGTATCGGCCAAATCCACATAGGCCGTATCCGCATTACTGATGGTGAACTCGATGGGCCCTGTTGCGTTGATGCTGGACAGCGGGAGATGCTCCACCCATAATCCTTGTTCGGCACTGGTCTGTGTGGGCGGCACGGTCCACAAATCAAATTCACTGTTGGTGGAGAGGCAGGACTCGGCGTGGATCAAGGACATGTTTTAAGAAAAGATATCCCGGGTCTTCGATGTGCGTCGTCGCTGGGTCGGCCGTCGACTGGTGCGTGGTCTCAGTGGGGCAGGTCTTTTATTCCCTACGGTGCGTTGTGCTTTGGCCACCAAGACGCCTCCCGCTTCTTTGGCCCGCCGTTTCAAGGCTTCTTTGGGTGCCGTACCCCCAAGACATCACCGGCCACTTGCAGTCCACTGCGTACCGCTTGTTTGCCGATTGCTTTCACCCCACGCGTCACCAAGGGCAGGAACGTTTTGACGATGCTCCCGAGTATGTTCCCCAGTCCATGTCCACGTTGCATGCGTGCACCACTAAAAACCGGAAAGCCACCCCGGCCTGTTGGGCATAATAGTCCATATAGCTGCGTGCATCGCACTCGTAAGGCACCTTCATTATACAAAGTGGGGAGCACGTGCTTGTCGAAAATGAAGTGTCACCACCACTTTCCCGCGTTCGAATGCCACCGGTCGTCCCGTGTCATCTCTTATATCCACCGTGATCGTGTTGATGTGGGTTTGTCGTACAGGCAGGTAGAGCATGTGGGTGAAACTGTGGGTGACTTGATCTCCATACAACTTTTTAATGGGCACCACCCGTAACAGAGGTGTGTTGATATCGCCCACGATGTGGCTGTCCACCACGTCCGAGTAGACGTAGAGTCCGTACATACCCGACTTCATATCCATCGGGATCTCGCCTTGGTGGGCGGTGGGACCAGCGAACGTCCGTAGATCGAAACCCAGCATTTGCTGTAGGATAGGACTCAGTACGACACTCGCGTTGGCGGTGACGATAAGCTCTGCCTTGTCGTTGTGTGCGTTGTAATCGAAGTTCACGTGATTCTTGAAGGGATAGGCTTTGATGGGTTTGAAGTATTCGTGACCTCCCGTAGAGCCTTATAATGCAACAGTCTTGACAGCCCACCCATGAACTCCTTGGGAGTATCGTATTGGCCTTCGGGGAGGGTGAGTCGGGTGTCTTTTCCTTCGTAGGTCACCTCGTACCACACTTCATTGGCTCGCACGTTGTACCACGAGTAAGGGTATTGGATATCCACGAGGCCACATTCCCATCGTCCAGGTAAATGCAACGGTTGCGGTAACTGGGTCACGTACTTGGCCACGGTGTTGTCAGGAAACACATCCAGCGAACTGTTACTGGGTAGGGTGAGGTAAAACATGGCGACTGAGCTGTCCTGCTGCTGCTGTTGGTTTTAATAGGTGTTCCAGGCCTTGGGCGGTTGTGTCCGGCGTCGTGTTCGTCGCGTTGACTTGCTACGTGTCACGGCTCTGGAGATGTGGGGTGTCCTGATCAAGGGTGGTTTGAAAAGAAGGTGCCCGTTGTGGTGGTGGAGTTTTGGGGGGTGACTCCGGTTCCCATTCGGATTCCCAAGAAGGTAGTGGGCCACTCGGCGATTGCTGGGTTCGCTGCATAAAGGCCCAGCGGTGGGGGTCCTATACCCACAGTTCAGAAGAGCCTAGATATCCAGCCAGTCCCTAGCATTGCTGTTGCCAGTCATACGCCTGACGACATCGGACATTTTCTGGAAGATGCAGTGGATATTCCTAGCGATCTGTTACAGGACGCCCATCCAGTGAATGACATCGAATGACATCGTCGGACTTGGGCTTCATTGCGTTGGGTCACGGTAATGGGGGCTCTCTCTATACTCCGATGATAGGCTCGATTGTAACCACTCACAAGTTTCGGGAGAACATCGGTGTACCGCCTTGTATTCTTATAGGTGAAATATTTATACATGCGGCCTTTGAATGTCCTGTTGAACCTTTCCACCACGGAAGCCTTGGTCTCGTTGTACGTATGGAAGAAAAGCACCTTCTGGGCTTTCAGAAACTGTTGGAACGGTCTGTTGAGGAATTCCGTGCCTTCGTCGGTTTGCAAATACAAAGTTTTGCGCCCGGTCTTGAAGATGTCTTTGAACGCCGCTATGAGATTCACCCCCGTTTTCGTCCGGATGGGTACCACCCACGCATACTTGGATAGGATATCGATGCACGTCAAGATATACCGATTCCCATCGTTGTGTTTGGCAAAGGCGCTCATATCGACCAAATCCGCTTGCCACTGAGCATCTATTCCTCCCACGATGACCCGGTTCCGTAGAAAATGGCGACGGACAGATCGATGTAAGGTATAGGTGTCTTGTTTTCTTAACCAATCTCGGACTTGGGCACGTTGTATCCCCTGGGGTTTGGCCGCTCGATAGAGAGCCGACAAGGCACTATAGGCCGCCGGACTGTCCGGACTGTAGTATAAGTTATCCAACACTTTCTCCCAGCGCTTCATGGTGACAAATGATGGACCCTGGCTCTATCGTTTATTTATAACGGGTATATCTTGGGCCGGAGTTTCTTTCTGATTTTCTTCGTGGGCTTCCACAGTGTCCATGGTAAATGACCAGTCCAACTCGTCTGATGACCGCCTGATAAACACTTGATCCACATCTACTACGGCATCTTCCAATGCAGACCATAGATCAGGGTGAAGGGTAAAATGCACTGTACCCCCATCTAGCCGAGCCAATTGAGCAAAGAAAGGGCCGCGTCGGATGTACACATCGTGACACAGGTGGGTGAGGTCGCCGTCCAGTTCACCAGACAACACCCGTTTGAATTTGGTCCAACCCTCCCGAGACAGGCGAATGTGAGCCGGGCACGGTTGTGTAGGGTCCGCATCGCAGATGTCTCCCACCTCCTCCATGATATCGACCTTATCCGCATACACGTGCAGAAAAACCTCGGGGGTCAAGCTGAGATACGCCAGTATTATATGCTCCGTCATGGTCAGTACGTGAATGGTACCAGATTTGACTGTCTCTCGTATTTATAGGGAGAACCCCGTGAGATCAAAGGATCAGGTGGTCATGTCACTTGGCTGACTGAGTCTAGCCGGGTAATCAATGGCATCGTCGTCTGGTTCATGGCTAGACATTTGTTCATTGGGTTCTGCCGCTGCTTCTCTCATAGGCACGAGCCCACTCCAACTCGCTCCTGGATGACCGCTCGTCCGTGCAAACAGCTGGTCCACGATGCACCACTTTCTCGGGCTGGCTATCCGCCAGATCGGGCTCAGCGTGAAGCCGCGTAGGGTCTCTGGCAGCGCCCAGTGCGGAAGAAGGGTCCACGGTATACGATGGCATTGTCTATGTGGATGAGGTGTCCATCGAGCTCGCCGCTCAGCAATCTGTTTAAATTTGGTCCAGCCGCTTTGGTGTAGCGTAACCGTATTCGATACGGTCTCAGCGGCGACCAGCAAACATCTCCACGGTCTTCCACGAGGGTGATTTTATCTTCATAGACGTGTAACCCCACCCGGGGTGTAAGGGGCAGGATGGCTCGTAGGACGGGTGACATGCTTGCTCCAATGACGGTCGTTGAATGACGCACACTCTGTCTGACCCTCGTATTTATAGTCCCACTGTCAATACCACATCGCCAGGGTCAATAGGGCACAGACTATTGTGAGGCCAACCAGCCTTCGCTGTTTCCGGCGTGAGCGCTCGTGGTCCATAGCCCGAGCATCAAGGATGGCTGTCATAGTCCAGTAGTGGTGAGTGATGGCACACCTCTCCATCGAGTGCACTCTGTCGAGGACCGCTTCTGTGAATTCGTTCAGGATCTGGCGTCGCCCCTCGTTGTCGTCGCCATCTGCAAACATGGACCGGACCACTGCTCGGTAACCCGTGAGTGAATTAACCACGGTGGCATGCTGTAAAATGCGAGCCGCATAGGGCTGGATCTCCGTCATGGCTCTGCATCCATAGAAATGAAGGTGTGGGATCCAGAGGGACGTGTTTTATAGACCAGGTCACACATGCGCGCCTAGATGTAGCTCTACGGGTGTAGTCCGTGATGCATACTATTCTGATGGCTTAGTCCAAAAAAGAGAGCAACAACAACAACACAGATTACAGGTCAATCCTTTTATTATGCGTGAACATCATAGGAATGCATGTAATAACCTGTCTGTGGTGTTTTTCCACAATGGCGTTCACCTTCGGGTCTTTCCGGTCAACGTATTCGCCATTTCCCACAATGGCGGTTATCCGCCATTTTCCCACAATGGCGGTGTATCCGCCATTATCCGCCATTTTCCCACAATGGCGGTGTATCCGCCATTATCCGCCATTTTCCCACAATGACGGTGTATCCACCATTATCCGCCATTGGGCACTTCACGTCTGCGCCTGCATTGGGGTATATGAGGGTCTTCATGCGCGCGCGCACGCGCAATGCCGCTCAGTCGTACACCAGTACACCAGTCTCGATCCTCGACTTGGGGTAGAGTGTGCTAAAAATAGATCACCAGCTAGCGTGCTACAAAAGGGAAGCGGCCTTGCCGTTTCATCAGACACTCTGTCAACAACCAAGATGTTCACTTGCACAACTTGCCAGAAGCAGTTTACTCGCCCAGAAGATTTGCGACGACACGATTCCTCCATCCACAACGGTACACTATATACTTGTATAACCTGCGCACAGTCATTTAATCGGGAGGATCATTTACTGCGCCACGAACGCTCACTCCACGAGGGCGCGAAGGAACAATGTAATGAATGTGGTCAACTCTTCAAACGACACAGTCAGTTAAGACGGCATCAGCGGTTGATTCATGCCCCGGTACCATGGCATGAGCGACAACTTCCTACTGAAGAGGAGCCGCGGAAGGTCAGACCCAGTGAAGATAAGCCGTGGACACGAACGCCACTGGTGATATGATCACGGCGGAGCCCGCTCTTTATACCAGTTCAGAAGAGCCTTAATCCAGCCAGTCCCTTAGCATTGCTGTTGCCAGTCATACGCCTGACGACATCGGACATTTTCTGGAAGATGCAGTGGGATATTCCTAGCGATCTCTATGTTACAGGACGCCCATCCAGTAATGACATCGAAACGACATCGTCGGACTTGGGCTTCATTGCGTTGGGTCATTGTAATGGGGCTCTCTCTATACTCCGTGATGATAGGCTCGATTGTAACCACTCACAAGTTTCGGGAGAACACGAAAATGCCTTGTATTCTTATAGGTGAAATATTTATACATACGGCCTTTGAATCTCCTGTTGAACCTTTCCACCACGGAAGCCTTGGTCTCGTTGTACGTATGGAAGAAAAACACCTTCTGGGCTTTCAGAAACTATTGGAACGATCTGTTGAGGAATTCCGTGCCTTCGTCGGTTTGCAAATACAAAGGTTTGCGCCCGGTCTTGAAGATGTCTTTGAACGCCGCTATGAGATTCGCCCCCGTTTTCGTCCGGATGGGTACCACCCACGCTTACTTCTATAGGATATCGATGCACGTCAAGATATACCGATTCCCATCGTTGTGTTTGGCAAAGGCGCTCATATCGACCAAATCCGCTTGCCACTGGGCATCTATTCCTCCCACGATGACCTGGTTCCGTAGAAAATGGCGACGGACAGATCGATGTAAGGTATAGGTGTCTTGTTTTCTTAACCAATCTCGGACTTGGGCACGTTGTATCCCCTGGGGTTTGGCCGCTCGATAGAGAGCCGACAATGCACTATAGGCCGCCGGACTGTCGGGACTGTAGTATAAGTTATCCAACACTTTCTCCCAGCGCTTCATGGTGACAAATGATGATGGACCCTGGCTCTGTCGTTTATTTATAACGGGTATATCTTGGGCCGGAGTTTCTTTCTGATTTTCTTCGTGGGCTTCCACAGTGTCCATGGTAAATGACCAGTCCAACTCGTCTGATGACCGCTTGATAAGCACTTGATCCACATCTACTACGGCATCTTCCAATGCAGACCATAGATCAGGGTGAAGGGTAAAATGCACTGTACCCCCATCTAGCCGAGCCAATTGAGCAAAGAAAGGGCCGCGTCGGATGTACACATCGTGACACAGGTGGATGAGGTCGCCGTCCAGTTCACCAGACAACACCCGTTTGAATTTGGTCCAACCCTCCCGAGACAGGCGAATGTGAGCCGGGCACGGTTGTGTAGGGTCCGCATCGCAGATGTCTCCCACCTCCTCCATGATATCGACCTTATCCGCATACACGTGCAGGAAAACCTGGGGGTCAAGCTGAGATACGCCAGTATTATATGCTCCGTCATGGTCAGTACGTGAATGGTACCAGATTTGACTGTCTCTCGTATTTATAGGGAGAACCCCATGAGATCAAAGGATCAGGTGGTCATGTCACTGGGCTGACTGAGTCTAGCCGGGTAATCAATGGCATCGTCGTCGGGTTCATGGCTAGACAGTTGTTCGTTGGGTTCTGCCGCTGCTTCTCTCAGGGCACGAGCCCACTCCAACTCGTCTGATGACCGCTCGTCCGGTGTAAACAGCTGGTCCACGATATGCACCACTTTCTCGAAGGCTATCCACAGATCGGGGTCTAGGGTGAAGCTTCGCGTAGGGTCTTGGTAGCGGCCCAGGCGTGGGAAGAAGGGTCCACGGTATACGTAGATGGCATTGTCTATGTGGATGAGGTGTCCATCGAGCTCGCCGCTCAACACCCGTTTAAATTTGGTCCAGCCGTCACGGTGTAACGTAACCGTATTCGATACGGTCTCAGCGGGCGACCAGCAAACATCTCCACGGTCTTCCACGAGGGTGACTTTATCTTCATAGACGTGTAACCCCACCCGGGTGTAAGGGGAAGGATGGCTCGTAGGACTGGTGACATGCTTGCTCCAATGACGAACGGTGAATGACACACACTCTGTCTGACCCTCGTATTTATAGTCAGGTCCCACTGTCAATACCACAGCGCCAGGGTCAATAGGGCACAGACCATGACTAGGCCAACCAGCCGTCGCTGGTTCCGGCGTGAGCGCTCGTGGGCCATAGCCCGAGCATCAAGGATGGCTGTCATAGTCCAGTAGTGGTGAGTGATGGCACACCTCTCCATCGAGTGCACTCTGTCGAGGACCGCTTCTGTGAACTCGTTCAGGATCTGCCGTCGCCCCTCGTTGTCGTCGCCATCTGCAAACATGGACCGGACCACTGCTCGGTAACCCGTGAGTGAATTAACCACGGTGGCATGCTGTAAAATGCGAGCCGCATAGGGCTGGATCTCCGTCATGGCTCTGCATCCATAGAAATGAAGGTGTGGGATCCAGAGGGACGTGTTTTATAGACCAGGTCACACATGCGCGCCTAGATGTAGCTCTACGGGTGTAGTCCGTGATGCATACTATTCTGATGGCTTAGTCCAAAAAAGAGAGCAACAACAACAACACAGATTACAGGTCAATCCTTTTATTATGCGTGAACATCATAGGAATGCATGTAATAACCTGTCTGTGGGGTTTTTGCACAATGGCGTTCACCTTCGGGTCTTTCCGGTCAACGTATTCGCCATTTTTTCACAATGGCGGTTATCCGCCATTTTCCCACAATGGCGGTGTATCCGCCATTATCCGCCATTTTCCCACAATGGCGGTGTATCCGCCATTATCGGCGGTGTATCCGCCATTATCCGCCATTTTCCCACAATGGCGGTGTATCCGCCATTATCCGCCATTGGGCACTTCACGTCTGCGGCTGCATTGGGGTATATGAGGGTCTTCATGCGCGCGCGCACGCGCAATGCCGCTCAGTCGTACACCAGTACACCAGTCTCGATCCTCGACTTGGGGTAGAGTGTGCTAAAAATAGATCACCAGCTAGCGTGCTACAAAAGGGAAGCGGCCTTGCCGTTTCATCAGACACTCTGTCAACCACCAAGATGTTCACTTGCACCACTTGCCAGAAGCAGTTTACTCGCCCAGAAGATTTGCGACGACACGATTCCTCCATCCACAACGGTACACTATATACTTGTATAACCTGCGCACAGTCATTTAATCGGGAGGATCATTTACTGCGCCACGAACGCTCACTCCACGAGGGCGCGAAGGAACAATGTAATGAATGTGGTCAAGTCTTCAAACGACGCAGTCAGTTAAGACGGCATCAGCGGTTGATTCATGCCCCGGTACCATGGCATGAGCGACAACTTCCTACTGAAGAGGAGCCGCGGAAGGTCAGACCCAGTGAAGATAAGCCCGGGGACACGAACGCCACTGGTGATGCGATCACGGTGAGCCCGCCTATACCCACAGTCCAGAAGAGCCTAGATATCCAGCCAGTCCCTAGCATTGCTGTTGCCAGTCATACGCCTGACGACATCGGACATTTTCTGGAAGATGCAGTGGATATTCCTAGCGATCTGTTACAGGACGCCCATCCAGTGAATGACATCGAATGACATCGTCGGACTTGGGCTTCATTGCGTTGGGTCACGGTAATGGGGGCTCTCTCTATACTCCGATGATAGGCTCGATTGTAACCACTCACAAGTTTCGGGAGAACATCGATGTACCGCCTTGTATTCTTATAGGTGAAGTATTTATACATGCGGCCTTTGAATGTCCTGTTGAATCTTTCCACAACGGAAGCCTTGGTCTCGTACGTATGGAAGAAAAACACCTTCTGGGCTTTCAGAAACTATTGGAACGGTCTGTTGAGGAATTCCGTGCCTTCGTCGGTTTGCAAATACATGGGTTTGCGCCCGGTCTTGAAGATGTCCTTGAACGCCGCTATGAGATTCACCCCCGTTTTCGTTCGGATGGGTACCACCCACGCATACTTCGACAGGATATCGATGCACGTCAAGATATACCGATTCCCATCGTTGTGTTTGGCAAAGGCGCTCATATCGACCAAATCCGCTTGCCACTGAGCATCTATTCCTCCCACGATGACCCGGTTCCGTAGAAAATGGCGAAGGACAGATCGATGTAAGGTATAGGTGTCTTGTTTTCTTAACCAATCTCGGACTTGGGCACGTTGTATCCCCTGGGGTTTGGCCGCTCGATAGAGAGCCGACAAGGCACTATAGGCCGCCGGACTGTCAGGACTGTAGTATAAGTTATCCAACACCTTCTCCCAGCGCTTCATGGTGACAAATGATGATGGACCCTGGCTCTATCGTTTATTTATAACGGATATATCTTGGGCCGGAGTTTCTTTCTGATTTTCTTCGTGGGCTTCCACAGTGTCCATGGTAAATGACCAGTCCAACTCGTCTGATGACCGCTTGATAAGCACTTGATCCACATCTACTACGGCATCTTCCAATGCAGACCATAGATCAGGGTGAAGGGTAAAATGCACTGTACCCCCATCTAGCCGAGCCAATTGAGCAAAGAAAGGGCCGCGTCGGATGTACACATCGTGACACAGGTGGGTGAGGTCGCCGTCCAGTTCACCAGACAACACCCGTTTGAATTTGGTCCAGCCCTCCCGGGACAGACGAATGTGAGCCGGGCACGGTTGTGTAGGGTCCGCATCGCAGATGTCTCCCACCTCCTCCATGATATCGACCTTATCCGCATACACGTGCAGGAAAACCTCGGGGGTCAAGCTGAGATACGCCAGTATTATATGCTCCGTCATGGTCAGTACGTGAATGGTACCAGATTTGACTGTCTCTCGTATTTATAGGGAGAACCCGTGAGATCAAAGGATCGGGTGGTCATGTCACTGGGCTGACTGAGTCTAGCCGGGTAATCAATGGCATCGTCGTCTGGTTCATGGCTAGACAGTTGTTCATTGGGTTCTGCCGCTGCTTCTCTCAGGGCACGAGCCCACTCCAACTCGTCTGATGACCGCTCGTCCGGTGTAAACAGCTGGTCCACGATATGCACCACTTTCTCGAAGGCTATCCACAGATCGGGGTCTAGGGTGAAGCTTCGCGTAGGGTCTTGGTAGCGGCCCAGGCGTGGGAAGAAGGGTCCACGGTATACGTAGATGGCATTGTCTATGTGGATGAGGTGTCCATCGAGCTCGCCGCTCAGCACCCGTTTAAATTTG
>JAVTVY010010228.1:0-48458 GCA_036873755.1 Hanleya hanleyi | reverse complement strand
AGTCTTGATAAGCGATTCGGTGACTATAGTTTGACGTCAAGATTTATTTCACGTGCCCAGCTGCACTCGTCCAGAGGGGGATAGGCTAATCCGTGTACCGAGATATGACCATTGTAGATAAAGTACTGAGAAAAGAATCTCAAGAAAATCGGAAGTTCACGATATTGTTGGAATAGAATTGAAACTTATTGGTAGTTGTTAACATTGTCATTTCGAACATTGAACTCGTTTTAGCATGCTCCTAGCTGCTGTAGTTTTGGAAGGCGACTTGGAGGGGGTAATTGCTTCGATTAGTTGATGGGCCAACGTATTTTTTGTCGGGTTTGAGTGTGCTGACTTTCAATTACATGAGCATATATTCCTTTCTGCGAATGATCTTCACAATTCGGCCGTTTGTAATGTATTAAAATAGAGATACTTGCTTGTTTACTGCGCTAAAACAAGTGAGACAGATCGCGATGCAATAGGATGAGTCATTACGTTTGATCATCACTCGGGCCTACGGCATTCGTGACCAAACTTAGACACCCTATTGTATCGCGGTCTATCCTACTTGTTTTACCACAGTTAACAAGCAATTATTTCTTAATGGTCTCTCCTGTACGAGTGGGCTGCTGTATGTTTGGAAAGGTGAACCTGAACCACTGACCCTAGGAAAGGACTGACATAAGGATACAATAATGATCTAATCAACATGTTCAACAGTTAATGTTATAACAACATATATAACAAGTAGGCACAAACAAATTTACCTTATGCATGGTGTATCCTAACCTATAACCGAATTCAAATCTTATTTCTTCAACAACTCTTTCGAAGTAACAAATGCCAAAGTAATAAAAAAAAAGAAATGAAAAATAAAATATTAAAAAAAAACGATTGCCGACCTATACACATCCACCTATTGTTGAACCTCGTTTCATCAAACCGTCCAGGATAGTATCTTTTTTCAATGGGAGATCTTACACAAATCCTTACCGTTAGTTGTACACTTGTGCCTGCATAGTATACACATGTAATCTTTTTTCTGAAATAGTTATCTTGTTACTGATCAGATATCCTGGGCCTGCTCTGTACAGCTGTATGACACACCCGCTGCTGTTAAGGTTTCCCAGGGACTGTTCTCTCGTGTACCCGGCACCATTAGCAATTCCTGCTGTGTACCATATAATTCTCACATTTTGATTGCACGCAGGTTTTTCCATATGCGCATGTCCGTCCTTAATAAGACGTCAATAATTCTAACGACGCATCAAGCATTTGTAAGGCTTCTATGAGCCAGCTTCCACTTGTCTGGTTGGACCTGCCTGGTGTGCACACTTATGCGGACACAAATGGTGTGCACACCTATTATACGGTCACACCAAGCAGTTGTGAATGTTTCACTTCAATATCTGGGTTCATGTGTCCGCTCAAAATCTTCTGCATTGCACATTCATACGGATAGAGAAGTCTAGCGTTTGTATGGATTTCTTCCAGCATGACTCCGGTCTTGACATGCTTCTCCCTAGTACGAGTTATCATGTTTTCATGGGGGTGTTCAAACATTGTTGTTCTGCACACTTGTACTCGGATAGTGGACACTTCTATTGTTTCTCTTTAGTGTGTTTTTCCATGTGCCTGCTCATGCGTCACTGAATGTGTACATCTGTATTAGCACAAGTGACACTTCTATGGTTTATCTCAAGTATGATTATTCATGTGTATCGCGAGGTAACGTCGTCGGGCACATGTGTACTCACATAATTAACACTTGTAGGGTTTCTCCCCAGTGCGCGTTCTCCTTTGCTCGGTCAGACATGCCTGTCGAGCACATCTGTAATCGCAAAATGAACACTTGTAGGGTTTCTCTCCAGTGGGTGCTCTCAGGTGGTTAGTTAACGATGACCGATGTGCACATCTATACACGCGGAGCATGTGTAGGTTTTCTCTCCAGTTTGAATTTTCTTGTGATCAATCAGTGCTCCCCGATGTTTACATCTCACGTGCCGCGTTAAATCATACTTTCTCGCGAATGTATACTCACAATTGGACACTTGTACGGTTTCTCTCCAGTGTGAGTCCTCGAGTGTCTCGTTAGTCGACTCTTTCGAGCAGATGTGTACGGACATAACGAACACTTGTAGGGTTTCTCTCCAGTGTGTGTTCTCAGGTGATTAGTCAACGCTGAATGTTGTACACATCTGTGGCCACACATAGAGCATTTGTAGGGTTTCTTTCCAGTGTGTGTTCTTCTGTGGTCGGTCAGATGATGCTGGCGAGCACATCTGTATTCACACATTGGACACTTGTAGGGTTTCTCTCCAGTGTGTGTTCTCAGGTGGTTAGTTAACGACGACTGGCGTACACATCTGTAGTCACACAAAGAGCATTTGTGAGGTTTCTCTCCAGAGTGAATTTTCTTGTGTTCAATCAGTGTTCCGCGTTGTATACATCTGTATTCACATATTGAGCATTTGTATGGTTTCTCTCCAGTGTGACGTCTCACGTGCCTCGTTAGATCACCCTTTTTCGCACATGCGTAGTTACACACTCGACACCTGTACGGTTTCTCTGCAGTGTGAATCATCATGTGGGTCGTTAGTTTACTCTTGCTGTCACATGTAAGCGCACATAGTGGACATTCGAGGCGTTGCCTTCCTGTGTGAGTTATCATGTGTGCAGCCAGACGTATCTGTGATGTACAACTGTAATCACAGACTGAGCACTTGAACAGTTTCTCCGTATTGAGATTCTTCTCGAGATATTCCATGGTAATCTGCTTAGTATCGAGATTGAATGGCTTATGGTTTGAAGTCCGGCTTAAACACGCGATGTCCTTTCCTGGTAACTTCTTTATGGCAACTGATGCACAGATAGATCCAGTGACTCCGGTGACAGACGCTGTTAGGTTCAATTTCTTCCCAGGTTCCGTTATAGTTCTACATATTCCATCCAGCTGGATTGACGTCGATCATCAGGTTATCGACATCCTCCAGTTGTCTTCGGTTATTGATCTTCAAGAAAAACGACAAAACATAATTATTCACGTAATTATTCTCAAAGCATCACTAACGCTGTGCTAATATGCCACAGGTATCGATCCATGGTTGTCCAAAGCAATAAGACACTTCGTCAGTATATGTTAATCTGCTGCCACTGCTGAGAGTTTCGTTTAGGTTTTGGAAAACTAATTAATGGGAAGCTGTTTGGATTCAGTCATTCAGGGGGTTTAGGTGTTGATTATCTATGACAGGGTTTTACTATCCCGATGTCCTTAACCATCAATGTCACTGGTTTGAGAGAGAGAGAGAGAGAGAGAGAGAGAGAGAGAGAGAGAGAGAGAGAGAGCCGCCAGGAATTTTCATCCCTTGATGAAGTCAATATGGGAGTCTTTTTCCCATACAATTTAACTAATTACTTTAGTCAGGATTTTAGTAAAAATATCAATGACACTCTGAAAGAAACGTACTGTAGAACATCATGTCTGCAGTTTGTGTCGAGCATCGCGATTGGTCAGCTTGTGTCACACGCATTCTATCCATATTCGCATGTGTGAAGGTTGATTTCACCACGTGAGATTCCGCATCTATAGGTTCTACGGAGTACCGTAATATGTGAATCGCCAATCACCATCATTGTACACCGATTAATTCGACATTCAAATATCATCCAATTTAATCCGTGCACCCGATTGGTCAGATGAAAATAATTGCGATCATAAAATTTGCATTAACGGTCGCAAATTGTTTCGATGTGCTACGCGATCGCTCTCGGTCGTCTGTCTCATGAACATCCGGCGAACTCTTGGGTTTCAAGACATCCACGAGTAGAACAACTGCATGAACGAACAATTTCTGAAGCAATGTTATTAAATTACTTTGGATAGGACGTGAAATTAGAATGGGAATAAAAATGTGTTTTAGTATTTGCGGACGTTAAAGGTCAACCCAAACGCTCTGAGGTCAAAAATATAAAAAAAATAGTCCTTTCGATTCTGAAAATAATGATATTTTTTTCATAATTTTGTGCAGTCTGGTTGGCGAGATATTGCCGTTTGAAAGGTGAAAATCGCTCTCCTGTCAATTCCAGCTGTGACGTCACGGAGGGAAGCCGTCTTGTATTCTCTATGTTAAAGCCGTATACCACAGTCGTAAGTAGCTGCTGATTTCTGGAGATTTTCGGAGTATCGGGGCATCATTTGTTAAATATGCCGCGACGTTGTGTAGTGGGAGGTTGCAGTTTTACTACAGATGACGGTGTTAGTATTCATTTGTGGCCTAAAGACGAGAAAATCGCTGCAAATTGGACGAAATTTGTACGCAACACGAGAGTGTGGAAAGAGGGCCCGAGCCAGTACTCGTATAATTTGCTCGGCACATTTTTACAGAAATTAGACATCATTCGAGGACATCTACAGCGTAGCAGTTGAATTCGGGTACAAACCAAAACTAAAGAGAACAGCTATTCCAACTATCAAACCTAAGAACAATCAGAATGTGACGGCAAAGAAATCGGACAAGGAGAATCTATCACGGACATCGGCTGAACGAACCTAGCCTGCAAGCGATGCCTCGGGCAGGGAGACGGCTGTACATGCCCTGCTCGCTCTCGCGTGGCATTTGTTGCTTGAGCACCTACAGGTTAGACTGCACTGTCAGAAAAAATTTGTAACACTTATTGAACGCGTAAAAGCGTTCATCCCTGACTAATTTTAGCGGTTGCTGGAATAAGTTGAAATAATGATGTGGAATTAATCAACTGGTCCATTTTGAACAATAATGAAAAGAAAAAGGTACCAAAAATTCCATAACGCTAAGTATCTCAACAATCCAAATATGGGGTTGGACGGCACTGAACACTAACGTTCATATTGATGTCCAAATCAGGATACCATATCGTGTTAAAAACTGAACACTTAACGTTCATATCCGAACACTAGAGAACAGGTATGAACACGTGTATTCAGAAATGATCATCATATTTGAACACCAATGTTCACAAATGAACACATATTCTGTAACACTTTTGGAACACTAGCGTCCGCATGAACATGTAAAAGTGTTCCATTATGTGTAAAAGTTTTCAAAAGAGCACACTTCAGAATCAACACTAATTTTTCAGAGTTCCAGTATTCAACACTCGGCGATATTGTGGACAACCTATGTCATTGTGTTTATTGATGACGATCCACTTGATGAGCTTGATAACACTTCAGTGACATATTTTAAGTAAATGTCTTTGCATACTAGTTTTCGCACTTGAACACTTTTACATGTTTGAAAGATGTTACAAACTAGTGTACAATTCAGTGTTCAGGATTTGCACACTTTTATTGACAGTGTGGATGAGTCTCTATTTCATATATATTATTTAATAATAATAAAATGATCTTTCATAAATATATATACGTTTGATTAGTAAATAAATAAATAAAACACCAATCGGAGTGAATGGCTGTAGATACAGAAGTGATAATAATACTTTCATAATCCCTTGACATTTGAGATTGTGGGAATATCATTCGATTTCAATTTAATTGAGGTTATTTGTCGAAAATTGAGCAAATTTGAATGCCGATCCACTCACCACGGCTTACTTTTCGCCATGAATGTCCAAAGTTTTTTTTATCAAACTATATAATTCTGAAATTGGTATTTCATGGGGATTATGGGAAAACAAACAAAATTCAAATCGGACGTATATCAGTAGAGTTATCAACAGTTTACTGTCCATACTGCCGAATCCCGGAGTTTATCCCTTCGAAAAGGCTGCCTCGGTCATTAACAACAATAACAACACAGATGTGCTCGTTCTTTACATCACAGAATCGTTCTACATTCAATAAAGTTTGACATATATGGACATTTGGTCTTATAGATGACGATAATAAGGTTTCCAGTCAAGTTGCATACCAATCTGTATTCAACAAACGACCTCTCCGAATCCTGTCGTCGTCGAGTTCCACGTTGTCAGAGTAGTTGTCACTGTCAGAATCGGAGCCGTACGGCTCAAATTGATAGGGCTGAATTCCGACGTTGGTCTGCAAACAACTGTTAATTTGCCCGTCATCATCCTCCTCTATGTCTATTTCATCTTCTTGGCGAAAAATATTTCCATCTAAGCAGCTGATATCGCTCGAATCGACATCTGAACCGGAGCTCTGACTGCACTCGCTTTCCATGTTATCCGCTGTTTTTTCTCAGGCAACTTCCCTGCGTGACGTCATCAACCCAGCTGTGAAAGTGTGAAAAAGCCCACTTTGCTCCCATATTACGTGTGTTTCTGATCAGATTAGAATTTTTTCAATATTTTTTTCATACAAAGTGAAGTATGAACTATGATTTTTAAGGATTTTTAGACCAAAAAAAAATCCGTTTGGGTTGACCTTTAATGCTGGTTTTACAGCCGTAAATATCCGTTTTAGAGAGTCCGCCTGTCTTATCCGAGCAGCCTGAAGACCAGCGCACCTGTGTCTGGATATTTAGACACAGCCGAGTTTGGATTAAAAATCTTCGTTATCAACCACAGGCTGCATGGGGACAGGACAATAGACTGCATTACTGTGTATAGAAAGAGGGCAGTATGACGGCATATACTCTCGACCCCAAGCAGTCAGTGTTATCCACCCACGAGATACGAGAGTTTTTGGACATCGATTTTTCGTCTCTAATTATTAAATCAGGTGAATTATTTAATCCAGTGTCAGGCATCAGAAAACTCCCGATGTTGGGACACCGGTGTCAATCTATGCAGGAAATGGTGTTCAAAAACGTGTGCGCTGGGATTAATACTTCTCATACTAATGTCAAAATTCCGGTATTTTCTTGGTCTTGGCCTATACAAAGACGAACAACTTTCGCAGCATTAAGGATTAATAAGAATTACGGTAAATAACGTCACTTCTTCCAAAAATCGACGTTCGTGATTCGATTCTCTCGATTCTACGACCGAATTGCCTCTTGGAAAATGTCTTTTAGACAATGGAAAACATCGAAAACAAATACAGGCACTCACAGTAATTTGGAAGAAAAATCTGGGAGAATTATATACGGATTAGATCACCAATGGAGACTTACAAACAAGAAGAGAAGAGGCCTCAGGCTCCTAAAAGAAGTCCCCTCCCCGTTAACCCCCTACAAGTGATCTCTGCCACAAAGGACAAGTTTTTGTTGCTGATTTTTTTCCTGCTTACTGGTGATAGTGAAACAGGGGTTTGGATGGCTAGCAGTTAGTGTCACATGTGCCAGTTTGAGTTGTTATTTTCTTTTGGGATTCTGTATATAATTCATGGCAATCTGGGGTACTATTTGGAGGCGCGTAAACACTACTTTTTCAAGGTGAGTAACTAGTCGGAAATGGGGTACTTGACAACATGACGCTGTAGCTCAAAATTTTGACGGTAAAAAGTTGACAAGAAGTTGGTGGCCCTGAAGCATTTGAATCAAGCTACAAACTGCCAGGATATGAAACTCCAACATTGATTAGGCAATCAGCCAGGTACAGTTTCATTAACATGGTCGTTAATGGGATTTATTTAGGAGTCTGATGCCAAGAGCGGTCGCGGTTCAATGCCGTACGCGCCGCAACAAGACATGGGGGAGCATGTGATTTCGCAACTAACTTCTTGATCGGAATTCGGACTGATTTATTTTTGACTGTGATGAATTGGGGCGCGTCTATTTTCGAGCGTCACGTAACATCATAATTTATCATTACAGACTCTGTAGCATCATGATATCGATGCTATTCGTTTGACATGTCAATATGAAAAATAAAAAAAAATCCTTATATATAATAAAAAAAAATAAATAAATAAAAAAAAAAAATTATGCTCTCTAATATATCGGAGAAAATGCCGAAATTCGAGCATAAAACCAAGCCAATGCAACTTTGTCTATTTGAATGCGATCAAATTACAGGCTAACTTGGATTATGCGCAATAAAATGTGATGTGGTTATGACAAGTATCGAATTTGATGATGTGTGATATAGGAAACTAGAACGTCCTTGCTAGAAAATGGTT
The DNA here is from genome assembly GCA_036873755.1 of Hanleya hanleyi. Taxonomy (NCBI): domain Eukaryota; kingdom Metazoa; phylum Mollusca; class Polyplacophora; order Lepidopleurida; family Hanleyidae; genus Hanleya; species Hanleya hanleyi. The sequence goes on along the minus strand of JAVTVY010010228.1, from coordinate 40,453 downwards.
CAGCGTTCCCCAATCTGATTAAAACTCATACTTAATAACCGCTCCTCTATGGGACATGTCGCTAATTAAGATCTGGGACAGTTTGTATCTTAAATCTGTCGCGCATGTCACACTGGCGACCAATCACATTCCAACTTCAACGGGCGAATAGGTGCCTATCCAATTATTAAGAGCACAGAAGAAGCAGAAAATGCACCCAACAACTCAAACAGATTTTCAGCTCTCTTTGAGGAGGGTGATGTTCATAATTCCTTCGATATTCCTGGTCAACCCCCAAGAGGAACAGGGTAGATGAAAGTCCGGAAAGTTTACTTCATAATCAGCAGTCTGAAGAAAATGAAGTATTAGAGAATTGTAGATTCAGAAACTCTTCAAACTGTTGGATCTCTGTCAGGCTTGGAGAACGACAGCGTTGTCAATGATAGTCAAATACCCAGCAATGTTGCTACTGTACTTCATGTAGACGGCAGTCGTATTGAACATTCATCTGTGCGTTCGGATGATGTTGTCGAAACCGAGCTCATCACAGATGATGCTAGAAATGAGCTACCCTTGGTAGATGGGAAAGGAGGTGAAGATGAAGGGATTAGTTCTACACCTGCACGTTCTAGTGTTAAATCGAACTTCACCCCAGATGATGATGTGAGTGCTTAGCTCACCAAAGAGGATGTTAGAAATGAGCTACCCTCACTAGATTCACCTGTGCATTCTGATGGTGACTTGAACTTCACCCCAGATGAAAATGTGGTTGCTGAGCTCACCAGAGATGATGTTAGAAATGAGCTGCCCTCAGTGGATGAAGGGGGTGAAAATGAAGATTTTGGTTTTATTTCTGAAACGGATACACCTGTGAACTTCGCTCCCGATGATGATGTGTTCGAGGAGTTCACTAGTGTTGATGCTAGCAATGAGATCCTCATGGAAGATGAAAAACAAGGGGAAGGGGAAGTTGATAATTCCATCCCCGCACACAGATACACCTATGTACCCCGCCTCAGACAAAAACGTGGTCGCTGAGCACATGGATCAATCTTGTGATAATAAGCGACCCGACAAGACTTCCTTAAACCAGAAGTCGAAAAAGAAATGTGAACAGAAAAGGGAACAATAAATTTATAGAAATAAAGACAAATATATGCAACAGTTGCGAGAAGACCAGAAAAAAAGAACAGAAGGGCCAGAGAAGAAGACCTTCAATTAAACGTTAATAATGGTTAAGTTGACACGCTATTTCCTAGTGTGTGTACTCTTGTGTGTTATTTCTTCATGTAGGCTAAAAATTGCTCAGTCTCCAACCCCAGTAGTAGCGTCTACTGAAATTGAGGTCCCTTTCACCCGGATGTAGAGGTCATTGGTGGAGGTCATGTGGAGGAACTAGTGGCGCCATCTGTACACTCTGGACGCAAGGGAGACAACTCGATCTGCCAGAGTTTGGCCGCCATCTTGAATTTTTGAGGCGGTGTGCGCTTGGCGGCCATCTTGAATTGTGTGGAAAAGGGGATGTATTCCTCCGCGGTGATGCGGTCCTGGCGGTGATGCGGTCGCGGTAAAAAGCTTCCGCGGAGAAAAAGTAGTCCCTAGATAAAATGGTCCGATGGGGTCAAGTGAGGTATCAAAGTGAAGCCTAGGTGAATGGGCATCTGTGGGGTTGAAATATCGGCATTCTGCGCATGCGCGGTGGCCCAAGGGTATGAAAATAGACGTTTTGGAGCTAGGGGAGTCCCTGATGGACCGATGGGGTCGAGTGAGGTATCAAAGTGAAGCCTATGTGAGGGGGCATCTGATGGGCTGGGTGTGGCATTGAAATATCGGTTTTCTGCGCATGCGCGGTGGCCAAAGGGTATGGAAATAGACATTTTGGGGTCTAGGGGAGTCCCTAATGGGCCGACGGAGTTGTATGTGGTACCCATGTGAAGCCTATGTGAAGGGGCATCCAGTCATGCGTGGGTGCATGTAAAATTTTTCCTGAAAAAAAAACGGAACACGGGCTTTATCGAAAAATCCGGGAAAATGCCTATATGGGGTATGGGGGGGGGGTATATATGTCGCCGGGCTTAACGGGGCTTGCCTATCAATAGAGTTATCTCCCCCTAGTTCCAGGGTGGGTGTATGTAAAAAATTTCCTGAAAAAATACGGAACACGGACTTTGTCCTAAATTACGGGGAAATGCCTATATGGAGTATGAGGGGTATAGGACCATACCTGGGAAACCTACTTCTCGACATTTGCGGTAGGGTTGTTTGGATTTGTTTTCTTAGTCTCGTCATTTAGAACATGATAGGAAGTGTCCCGGAGCGAAACGGTGAAATTTTTGAAAAAGTACCATATAGCCCATATAGTCCCATACCGGCGCACTGGCCAATGTTGAACCTAATGGGAAACTTACTTCTATACATTTGCGGTAGGGTTGTTCGGATTATTTAATAATTTAATCGGGAAGATGCTTTACTGCGACACGAACGTTCACTCCACGAGGGCGCGACGGAACATTGTAATGAATGTGGTCAACTCTTCAAACGACCCTGTCAGTTGAGACGTCATCGGCGTTTGATTCATGGTCCGTCACCACGGTATGAACGACAACTTCCCACTAAAGAGGCACCCAGGAGGGTCAGACCTACTGAAGATGAGCCCGGGAATACGAATGCCACTGGTGATGCGATCACGGAGAGCCCGCCTATACTCACAGTTCAGAAGAACCTAGATATCCAGCCGGACCCAAGCGTTACGGTTTCGAGTCATACCCAACACAGCAAACAATAGTGGACCACTAGTGGGAGAGGAGCGGGCTGTAGTGGCACGAGCGGCATCGGGAGCCGAAAACGGCCCGACGCCGGACCGCCGATACATTTGGAGCGTCACCGACGACTTGGTGGTTAATGTAAAATCATTGGTCAAAACAAAAGTGATAATCAAATTATATTATTTTTGACCAGTTTGATCCCATAATTATTCAATTATATCTACAACATTTATGATGGGCCTACGTATAAAATTAATTTCATTTACGGCGGGAAATTTATGCCGACTTTGGGCGCGAAATTCGTGTTCAGTTACTTCCCTTGCGCCGCACTGTGATCGTCTGCCTGAGTGAGAGATGCGTTAGCCTACAAGTGTAAGATGCCATCTGCTAGTTTACAGGTATGTGTTGATTGTTTTATCTTGACATTTCGCAGATAATTAGTTGAGAATGTTCTGAGTCAACCTCCATCGAGTTTATACTTTAGAAATATGTATACATGTAATTGTAAATTTTAGCGCTGAAAGTTCAGTGGTGAGCGCCGGACCAACTTTGTTTGTGACGTCACTTCACAGATCATGCGGTCTTAAGGACGAGGAGCCCCTATTATACTTTAAACAAACATCTGATGGGTTCTTTTAGGGTTCTTATGGGTTCTTTGTGGGTTCTTTGCACTAAAAATGTTTGCACTAAATATAGAATCAACTGGGAACGATGAATACTGATTCAACAATAGATTTTGCCACACAAAAATGACTTGGGTTTTTACATCTTCATCCATGTGATCGCGAGTCCTTAATGTCCAAGTTGATGAAATGAACTCTGAAGTCATTTATTTCCGTAGCGATAACTGGAGGTATATTTGATTGTTTAGAACTTAGTTTTCGATGTTAAATGTTAGGGATAATAGCAAATTATCGCAGAAAGACTGTATGAGAGATAATTATTAGTCATTTTGGTATTTTGAACTGAAGATGGTGAATATTCTAGATATGTTTCCCATACGGTCTATGTTGTGATAGATTTCAGTGAATTCTGCCGTTTAGCTTCTGTTACCTATTTTATTTCATTATGAGAAACCATGCTTATAGATTAAATATTACCCGACCGTGGAATTTAATTGTCTATGAAAAAGCCTCAATCATGTCAATTTGACTTGTATTCAGCAATTTGCACTGAGAAGTATTGAATGATTACATGTTTACAGATTATATGTAATCAACTCCTTTAATTTCATTGCTCTAATTCATTTTATTTCTGTCTTTTTTTACAGAACCCTGCTTAATGAATAAAGCCGTTACTGAAATATATTGGCAGTGGTCAAGATTCTGTTTCAGTCAGTTGTGAGTAAGTCTTCTAGGATACAATATAGTATGCTGTAATTGATTCCTTGTTTTACTTATTAAACAAATTATGTATAAACTATTATTATGTCCATTTAGATCAGGGTATTTGTGGTATCCTGAGAATTATCCTTCTTTGGCCATATTGTGATATATGATGTAATAGAATGAAATAATTTGGAGGACTGGGCATGCGTCCAGGGGTTGGTAACCATGATGTAATTTCGAGTTGATGCTCCAGAATACACTCCTCATTTATCAGACCAATTTGACTTGTTTCCTCTATCCATCGGCGGGTACTCTGATTATTAAGAGAATATTTTTGGGAGGTTGTTATAGTATTTAGTTTGTCTTTGCACTTTTCAGCGGCTGAACACAAACTGTTAACTCTCCACATTTGAATTAATTCACCAGCATGAACATTTGAATTAATTTGTCAGCAAGAATGATAATGTGTGAAATGATCATGTACTTTTCATGTTGATTTCAGACTAGTGCTTTACGCCTTTTGTGGGGAAATGATGTCAGACACACCACTATATCAAAACGATATTGGGGACTGATGCTGCCCATAGCCGGAAGTGGTCAGGAAAAGGAGCAAAGGACAAGTTATTGGACTTTGTTGAATAATACTTTGTTCAGTAAGTATGAAAAATACAATTTGTATAGCTAACATTTGGTTAGAGTGAACTACAAATTCACATTACATCTCCTTTCTTTATTTGGCCAAGAACAATGAGTCTGCATTCTATCTATTGCCGTCTCTAGTGAACACAACACAATTCCTGGTAGAAATTTTGTTAGAGTCTTTAGAAATTTACCACATATTATCATCACCATATGAAGATGTACACGTGACCCTTTTTGACCTGATCCAACTTGTTTCCCCTAACAAGTTATGCGACTTGATTGTTGAAACCACCACTTTCATCTAGTATTCGTTTTAGTGAATGCCACTTATCACGTCATGTATGATTTTGAAACACCATGAACTGGTTCACCATAAGGATCAAGTTTATATCCCCTGAAATCGTGGAGTATCATGATCAGCTGTATGATTTCGTGAAACATGTTAATCAGTTAATCCTATAATATCACTGACACATCACTGATCAGCTGATCTGATGATCATCTCCTAAGCATCCCTTTATTGCACATTATCTCATAGGCTATCTCTCCCCTTTCTCCTTTTCGGGGATAACCCTGTTAGTGTCTATGTATCTGTATGTCTCTGTATGTTTAAGGGCATATCTTGGGCTCAGTCTTGTCTTGTATATAATGAAACCCATTTTGTAATTAAAGAGAATTTGAGCATTACACGCACTGTTAACTCTGGTTGGGACTGTTTTAATTAATGGTTTGCTTTTGCAATTCTCCCTTGAGGTTTGATAATATGATTACTAGCCAGAAATATATATTCAACAACTGATGATATTCTTCATATGATGATCTTAGATTCGTATAAAGCTTGACCGTAGAAAAGTCCTTGTTTTCAATCATTAATATCAGGATAATTTTAACCAGTGCCTTGTCTACTTCTGTTTTAGAGTGCAGGAGGCAACATCACCTGGAAACTAACGATAACTGAAAGAGATTGAAACAGCAGTCGGCGGCCGGAATAAGGCATGTGATCAAGATGGCAGGTGAAGGAACCGAGCTGACAAAGCAGCATCATTCAAAATGTCTGGAGATGGTCGGCTTGAAGCATTTGCTTTATCCCAAAATTATGATTTAATTCAATATACCCACTAGACTTTTGAATATTTTGTTGTAATTTTGTAGTCCCTTCAATAAAGTCTGAATTAAGAAACTTAGTATTCTTAGAAAACATATAATTTAAATTTTGAAAAACATTGAAAACATTTGGAAAAATTGATCGTGGACTTTTTAGGCCAAGAATGTTGTTTTGAATATAAAATTATCGAAGATTTTATTTAATTTTGTTTGCCAATACAATCGACTGAAATAAAGTCTTCGATATGAGAGCTGGCGAAATTATGAGATTATTCCTTGATCATCACCTTCTGAACTGAAAAATGGAGTCTTACGAGCCTTATTTGGTGAAAATGTTACTTCTTGAAAAGAAGACTACATCATGTCGTCTTAATTAGTAGGTGCAGCTGATTGTCTAGCTGAAAGTACACCGAATCCTCAAATATTTCAATCACATGCAATTTTTTGACAATATACGATCATTACACTAAATTTATCACCCTGTGAAATCATAATGATTACGAAATAATGGATTATTTGTTGATTTCGGACCATTTTGTGAAATGTATTAAATAAATATTTATGATTATATTTATTTAGTACACTTCGAAAAATGGTCCAAAATCAACAAATAATCCATTATTTCGTAATCATTATAACATTTTCCGTGATTTTAGAGGGTGATTAAATTTACTTTAATGATTTATTTTGTCTAAAAATTGGATGTGATTGAAATATTTGAAGACTTCGAGGAATTCGGGGAATGGATACCACTGCTCACTCGAATGTTGATCAGTCAGAAACATTCTTGTGATGCTGAAAATACTCTAATAATTCAATCACTGGGGAAATCACTTCCTATCATTGAATTAATAGAGTATTTACATCATCGCAAGATTGATCAACAGCCGTGTGAGCAATAGCAATTGGGTCAACAGTGGCAGCCACTGCTGGACCGAAGTAATCGGGCCACCGGTGGGCCGATGAGCAAAACTTTAGTGGTCCTTCGACGGTGGCCAACAATGGGCCACCAGTGGAAACCGACCGTCGGGACAGAAGTGGCTGCCACTGGTGGACCGAAGTAATCGGGCCATTGGTGGGCCGATGAGCAAAATTGTGGTGGTCCTCTGGCGGTGGCCATCAAAGGGCCACCAGTACAGCCGATGGTGGGCCACTGGTGGACCGTTAAAATTTGCTGTGTGGGTTGGTGAACAATAGAATATAATATACAACGGTGATATCATAGGGCGATTCACTTACACAGGGTTTCTCATGGGGAAGTCTCACACAAATTCTTGATTAGAATAATTCCGATGCAACACTGTTCGATGCTGGAAAACTACAGTTCCCGAACGATCTCTCATTTTGACATAATTCCCGCGGTACCCCGTATAGTCAAGTATCAATATCAGGTGGATATTTTCACTCTGATCACAGCGGAATCTTTTCCGATTGTTGGTGGGAGTGTGTGTGGGGTGCTAGCAGGAATTAATGCCAGAGGCCGCTTATACATATGTACTGTCTTATTTCGGGACAGATAACTGTTGCTGGGCCGTCACCAGAACTGCCAAGCTCTGGTGAAGAAATTTCTTGGGTTTCGCCGAGCGGAGCGAGTCGAAAAAATTGTTTGGCGGGGGTCTGGGACCCGCTTGGGGCCCCAGCTGCTAGATGTTCTCAGACGCTCTAAAACGCTTCAAACGCATTTCCACACAATAAATTTCCATATCAGATGATGTCAATTTTTATAGAAAATGTCAAAAATGTTATATTACACCCCTTTTCATGAGAAAATGAGTAGATTTAGACTTTTGAGAAGATATTCTATGAATTCCGGGAGATTTCTAAACTTTTCCGTGAGACCGGGAGGTTAGTCCATATTTCTTGAGACTTCAAGAAATTCCGGGAGATTTGGCAGGTCTACGTCACGTGAACGGAAGTAAACTTTGACCCGGAAGTTACCTTTGACCCGAAAATGCTCTTTGACCCGGGATTGGCACTAAGACGTCACATCTAGGTAGATGTAGATGTGACGTCTTAGTGACGTCACGCCATCATTCTCACGCCTCACCCTCAATTTTGCTAATGAAGAACGGTTTTATATATTAGTAACATACACAACGTACTCTGAACCATCCTCCCCACGTGCAGCACATGCTCCATTTCACAGGCTCATGTATCATCCCTGCCTCCAGCAGCGGAAGTTGACCTTTATTACATTGCTATGACGTATAGAGGAAAACCCACGTACGCACGGTTCAGTTTGAATCCGGCCGAACAAATCCTTCAGTTTTGCACATGAGCGAACTACTTTTCATATCCTCTCTCCAGATAAACAGGGAAAGTAATCTCCAGATAATTCTTTTTAACGCTAGGTCAACAAAGGTATTATGCAGACTTGAAAAGTAATCGAAATGTTCGGCAAAGATCTGTTTTACTATATAAGATGCCACTTCCGGCGATGTGCGCGCGGCCCCGAATCCAATCACGGGTCAAAAATCTGACTGGTGGCTGGGGTATTATTAGACCCCCAGCGAGGTGGTTGACTCTGAATTCGCTGTCACATCCCTCCCATTCCAGATATCGTTTAAATTTCTCACTCCGCGGTGCCATACTCACCCTGTTGCTAGTCCATCTTGTCCTCGAATGCACTCCTGAAAAGAAGGCCGCGTTCCAATCTACGCGACTCTTTCCAAGGTCCCGCTTGCTCCCCCAAGAGGGTGCTCTGACTCTCACGTATGTCTCTACCGTGTCATCTCTCCGCGTAACTGAACTGAACAGATATTTCCTCATCTTTGATATTAATACATCCATCTTAAAATATGAAATGCGGCTGGAAAACTGTCTTCAAAACTCAATCTTTTACGATGCCTATCACTGCAGCAAAATATTAAACCCTGCCCAAAAGCCAAGTTGGCATAATTACATACCAAAACTATTAAGTCACCAAAATATACCTCTTTCAGTCACACTAGACCTGAACACAGTAGATATCCTAAGCGGAACCCAAATTACCTCGTACCAAAACTATACACTAGAAATAATAAATAATTCACCCAAATTGCTGACATATAGAAAACTATACAGACCAGACAACAACATCCACCATCTGTAAACATAAACAAATTACAGACAATCTCTCTCAAAAATGAAAATATCTGCACACAATCTAGAGATTAAGAAAGACCGAAGCAGAAAAAAATCTAACAGAGAGGACCGTCTCTGCAAACTTTGTAATGATGGTACAGAAGATGAAATAAACTTCATCTGTAATTGTCAAAAAAATCACAAACAAACGAAGGAAACTATTCCAATACATCCAAACAAAGCTTCTCAACTTTACCTCTTTGGATGACAAAAAAAACTGGAAGTCAGGTAGTATAGAGAGGGCATATTCACCCTTTGGCTCGTCAATGCGCATGCGCAGAAAAATAAACCGGAAGTGGGCTGTGTGCGCAGTATTCTGCGCAAGTGTGACGTCATGTATGGCGTCATTTCCGGGCACGTGATCTTAGGGGGACGTATTCCTTCACGGTAATGCTGTCTGGCGGTGATACGGTCGTGGGAAGCCTCCGCGGACAGAAAGTCCCAAATACACGGGTTTTCGTGAGAATCATCTGGAATGTTCGGCAATCTTCAGTGCGAGAGGGGCCCCTAATGGTCCGATTGGGTTGAGTGAGGGGTCAAAGTGAAGCGCTCCTCCAGGCATGCCAGGGCGACCAAGTCATGGGTGGTTGCATGTAAATTGAGGCTTTGTCTCCGAAATTATAAGAAGCGGAACACGAACTTTATCCCTAAAATAGGGGAAAACTTCTATCAACCATATCCAAAAGGGCTAATATCGGTCCCCGGGCTTATCGGGGCCTGCCTATCAAGACATTGGGTGAATGCATGTAAATTGGGGACTTGTCTACGAAAATATAAAAAGCGGAACACGGACTTTACCTCTACAATAGGGGCCTAATTCGCACGTTTGCATCTGTACGGGAAAATGCCTGTATGGGGTATGGGGGGTGTTCATTTTTTTCAGTTTTAGGGGGGATTTTACTATGGGTTGTTTGGTCTTGTTTTTCACGTCTCACCACGAAAAATACGATGGAAAGGGTCTCGAAGTTAAGCGGTGGAATTTTTGGAAAAGTTCACGGAGGTCTGGATAGGCCCATAGGCCGATACTGGCTCAGGGGGGCTAGATCAGTACTCAGCAATTCACACGTGTTCAATACGGTATGGGTTGTTTGGTCCTTTTTTCTAATCTCACCACGTAGAACACGATGGAAAGGGTCTCGAAGTTAGGCGGTGAAATGTTTTGAAAAGTTCACGGAGGTCTGGATAGGCCCAAACTGACTCAGGGGGATAGGTCCGTACTGGGAAATTCACACATGTTCATTGCGGTATGGGTTGTTTGGTCTTGTTAATCACGTCTCACCACGTAGAATACGATGGGGGGGGGGGTATCGAAGTTAAGCTGTGACATTTTTCTTGTATATAAAACGCGGATAGAGCCGTATTAAACTTTGACCTCTGAGTGCACTTTAACCCATGATGCATCACTTCCGCAATGAGGTCATGTGTGACGTCACTCCTGGTGAGACTCGGTCGGGTGTGATCTTGAAGCGGGAACCTTTTCAACATCCGGTTTTTCCCCGGCCCGGCCGCACGCCTGCGCGGACTGGGGCTTTTCCCCGGCCCGGCCGCACGCCTGCGTGGGTTATCCGGCCGCACGCATGCGCGGAAGAATTTCGGTTCAAAAGGTCAAAGGTCACATCCAGGTCAAAAGGTCAAAGGTCACATCAAGGTCAAAAGGTCAAAGGTCCCGTTCCGTCAATGTTCGGCCCTCTCCGGGCAATAGATAGCCCCTATACCCGTCCTCCCGAAGCACCCATGGAATGCACAGGATCCCCGACAATATCGCCAGCACTATGCCCGTGTTAAATGGTCAATGGGGAACCCTCAGTTTTCCCGAGAACCATGTTGGACGAGTCTCCACTCGCCGTCTTCCTGTTCTTTACCCGCACCTCGAAACTCTATAGTTTTTCCATTCCACCTGTTGCTCTTGTAACTTGCCATCTTCCTTTCTCATCAAATTTTTTGTGCTGGAATGCCCGCTCTTAACCCATACCCACCTTCATATAAATCGAGATCTGGGCATGGTCGTCGCTTGGACCCGTGTAGGTCGGGTTGTAATCGAAGTCCACGTGATTCTTGAAGGGAATGGTTTTTATGCGTTTTGAAGTATTCGTGACCGCCCGTAGAGACTTATAATGCAACAGACTTCTCAGCCCCTACATGAACTCCATGGGGGTATCGTATTGGCCTTCGGGGACTGTGAGTCGAGTGTCTTTCCCTTCGTAGGCCACTTCGTACCACATTTCACCGGCTAGCACGTTGTACCACGAGTAAGGGTATTGGGTATCCACGAGCCCACATTCTCAGCGTCCAGGTAAATGCAACGGTTGCGGTAAGTGGGTCACGTACTTGGCCAAGGTGTTCTCAAGAAACACATCGAGCGAACTGTTATTGGGTAGGGTGAGGTTAAACATGGCGACTGAGCTTTCCTGCTGCTGCTGCTGTTGATTTTAATTGTCCCAAGCCTTGGGCGGTTGTACCCGGCGTTGTGTTCGTCGCAGTGACTTGCTACGTGCCATAGACCTTGAATAGGGGTGAAAAGAATGTGCTCGCCGCTGTGGTGTTTTGGTTGATGACTCCGGTTCCCACACGGCTTCCCAAGTGTGTGGGAGTTGCGTCTGTCGTTGTGTGTGCACCGGCGATTGCTAGATCCGCTGCATCCAGGCCCAGCGCTGGGGATTTCCCATCAATTCCAAGTCATGTTAGGATTATCTTTCACCCGTTGTAATACCAGGCCAGCATGTTTCTTGAACGATACATGTACACTCTTCTGGACCTCGTCTTCGACCCACTGTGGGGCTGTGGGTGGTACCCCTGGTAATTGCGGCTGATGGAGCGGTGCTGAGGACGGTGGTTTGTCGCGTGGTGGGGGTGGTGGTGGTGCTGGGGTAGAGAGGGTTTTATATTGGTCCATGAAAATCATGTACCGCTGAAGCGTCTGGTTGTACTGTTGTACTTTCTCACTGTCGCTTAGCCCCGGTCTTTGTAAGATCTGACGCATCTCTTCAGCGAGGGTGTTTATCGTCTTCACCGTAGGTGGGATGGGATACCTTGATTGGAGGTTTTGGAGGAGCCGTGGTTCGATGAGGACCAATTTTTTTCGTGTTGTTCATTGTCTGGACCCAATACGGAAGCGGCCAACGGTGCTAAGATGGCCCCGAGAAAGCCGCCTCTCTGTAAAACCTTTTGCTTTTGTGTTTGAGAGATTCGCTTCTGGACTAGGGTTCAGAGTCCTGTCTCATGCTTGGGCAACTTGGTCTTCTGAGTCGGTGTGAGTGGTACGTTGCCTTTTAATAGATTGTACTTGATCTCGCGCAGACAGCGTACAAGGTCAGGGTCCGCACCGCGTACAGTGGTTCGGACCAACTCGGGTGGGGCCGTCTTCAATAAACGGAGCGTCGTGGCGTGCTTCCGTACTCGCGCAGACATCATGTACAACTAATGATTGAACCCGCAACCCTGCCCTTTTTATCCTTTTGCGGGCTACCTCCTGAATATACTTTCACTTCAGAGACAAAGTCAACCATGATGTTGCATTAATTCTTTTATTATCCCCAGCATCAAACGTGCACACCCCCAGCTAGGGGAGCCACTGTGGGCTTGTTTACATTATTTTTGCACGTACACGTGGTGGGTCTCCCCAAGAAAGATACCGGTCCGTAGTCGAAGGTGGTCTGGAGTGGCTTGCTTGATGTCGAAGGGCATATACCCGGGCTGAGGGGTTGTCGCATCTTTAAAGGCTTCCAACGCAAACGGCGTGCGACCGGGGCACATCTATCTCGCTAGGTTCAGCAGTTGAGTGGTATCTCTTTGGGTTTTTTAAGACCACCAGGTAGTGGGCATTTAAGCTGATGTCCCGATGTTCTTTGTTTTTACTGAACAGATTCTGCACAATGTAGGTGATGCTGAGCCGTCGATGATGGCTGCCTTTGGTAAAGAGTTGGGTGACCCGCGCATCCTTCTCCGCCGTGCGATCATCCAGAACCACCAAGGTGTACGGTTCCAAATCGGCCAAGTTGGTTAGCCCTTCCACGAATGTGATTGGGGGCACTGCTGCATACGCTGTCTGCCATTCTCCGTAACACCACACGACTCGAGCAATGGGTGGGGTAATCATACTGCCGGCGTGTTGAAGGGATTTCTGGACGAAGTGTGTTTTGCCGGAACCCGTCGATCCTGCGATGACGCAAGTGAAGCCGCTATCGTGGTAACCCGCTCTTGTAAATTTGGTACTAGTGAACTGGGGTGGCGGGTACAACAGTTGTCGATGGGCTTTCAGTGAAACAGCTTGCCACGTCGACGTTCCGTTTTCAAAATCTGCTCCACCGTGTAGTAGTCGTTCTGTGTTTTTACGACAGGTTGTAATTCCGTCTCGTAAAACGTCCCTAGCAACGGTTGCCCTTGAAGATCTTTCAGTTAATAGACTCGGGGTAGGCGGGGTAGTCGTCGTTTAATCAGAAAGTGCTCATCGCTCCAGTTGGGCAAGTAACTTTTCTCAAATTGGCCTTTGACTTTATTGATCCGTACAGGATCCCCGACCTTGAACACCTCCTTCGGTGTTCGCTGCGATTGCCTGGGGTACAAGACACGGCGGACTTGGGCTTCATTGCTCTGGTTGACGGCAATGGAGGCTCTCTCTATACTCCGGTGATAGGCTCGATTGTAACTACTCACAAGTTTCGGGAGAACATCGATGTACCGCCTTGTATTTTTATAGGTGAATTATTTATACATGCGGCCTTTGAATGTCCTGTTGAATCTTTCCACAACGGAAGCCTTGGTCTCGTATGTATGGAGGAAGAAGACCTTCTGGGATTTCAGAAACTGTTGAAACGGTCTGTTGAGGAATTCTGTGCCTTCGTCGGTTTGCAAATATAAGGGTTTGCGCCTGGTCTTGTAAGATGTCTTTGAACGCTGCTATGAGATTCGCCCCCGTTTTCAACCGGATGGGAACCACCCACGCATACTTCGACAGGATATCGATGCACGTCAATATATACCGATTCCCATCGTTGTGTTTGGCAAAGGCGCTCATATAGACCACATCCGCTTGCCACCGGGCATCTATACCACTCACGATGACCCGGTTCCGTGGAACATGGCGACGGGCAGCTCGATGTAAGGTATAGGTGCCTTGTTTTTCTAACCAATCTCGGACTTGGGCACGTTGTATTCTCAGGGGTTTGGTCGCTCGATAGAGAGCCGACAATGCACTATACGCAGCCGGACTGTTCGGACTGTAGTATAAGTTATCCAACACCTTCTCTCTGCTCTTCATGGTGACAAATGATGATGGACCCTGCTCTATCGTTTATTTATAACGGGCATATCTTGGGTCGGGGTCGGATTTTCATTCTGATTTTTTTTCTTTGGCTTCTGCCAGCACATCGTCCAAAGCAAATGACCAGTTCAACTCGTCTGATGATCGCTCTTCCTTCGTAAGCACTCGATCCACATCTGCCACGGCATCTTCCAATGCAGACCATGGAACTGGGTGAAGGGTAAAATGCACTGTACCCCCATCCAGCCGAGCCAATTGAGCAAAGGAGGGGCCGCGTCGGGCGTACACATCGTGACTCAAGTGGATGAGGTCGCCGTCTAGTTCACCAGGCAACACCCGTTCGAATTTGGTGCAGCTCTCCAGGGACAGACGAATGTTAGCCGGGCACAGTTGTGTAGGGTCCGCATCACAGATGTCTCCCACCTCCTCCACCTTATCCGCATAGACGTGCAGGAAGACCTCGGGGGTCAAGCTGAGAAACGCCCGTATTATATCCTCCGTCATGGTCAGTACGTGAATGGTAAAAGATTTGACTGTCTCTTGCATTAATAGGGAGGAAAAGTTGATGACGTGAGATCAAAGGATCGGGTGGTCATGTCACTGGTCTGACTGGGCCTATCCGGGTAATATATGACGTCGTCGTCCTCCGACGGTGGACTACCGTGTTTATCCAGGACATCTCTGTAGGTCACGAAGATGAGAACTGGGTAGTCCCCCACGTCTTCCTCCTTGTCGCAGTTGATTTGCTCATTGGGTTCTGCCGGCGCTTCACTCAGGGCACGAGCCCAGTCCAACTGAACAGCTGAGCGATCGTCCGGTGTAAACAGCTGGTCCACAATAGGCACCACTTTCTCGAAGGTTGTCCACAGATCGGGGTCTAGGGTGAAGCCGCGAGTAGGGTCTTGGTAACGGCCCAGGCGTAGATGGCATTGTCTATGTGGATGAGGTTCCAGTTCACCGCTCAACACCCGTTTAAATTTGGCCCAGTCGTCACGGTGTAGGGTACCCGTATTCGATACGGTCTCAGCGCGCGACCAGTAAGCATCTCCACGGTCTTCAACGATGGTGACTTTATCTTCAATAGACGTGTAACCCCACCTCGAGTGTAAGGGGAAGGATGGCTCGTAGGACTGGTGACATGGTTGACCAAATGACGAACGGTGAATGACGCACACTCTGACTTACCCTCGTATTTATGGTCAGGTCCCACTGTCATTGCCACAGCGTCAGGGTCAATAGGGCGAAGACCATTGTGAGGCCAAGGAGCCGTCGCTGGTTCCGGCGTGAGCGCTCGTGGTCCATAGCCCGGGCATCAAGGATAGCTGTCAAAGTCCAGTAGTGGTGGGTGATAGCCAATCTTAATAAAGTAATATCCTATCAATGCTCCCCAATCGTATATGTCGCTATGTAGGATCTTACTGATTTCAATTGAATTTTGTGTTCGGAGCGCCCAGCTCATGAATATTTAATAGTCTTATGACATCACGGCCGCATTTTAACTACTTTACTTGAGTCGGGCAGGGGGGATAGGTTCATGGACTCTGCGTTAACTCAATGTTACGCCAAGGACGATTCCATCATTCTACCCCGCATTATGGCGCCAACCTGGCGGGAGGGTGGCAACATCAGAAGCTTCCCCCTACAGCTTGGCGTGTGCTTCGGCTGAGCCAACCAGAAAGCACTTGTCATTACGTTCCCTTCAAAGCACTATGAAAACCTCTCGGGATTGGTCAACACGCGCGTTACTGCAAGCCGGTTAGATCCTGCAAGCGACATATCCAAATGGGGAAGCAGTTAGGATTTATTTTAATTAGATTAGGGTGATAGCACACCTCTCCATCGAGTCCACTCCGCCGAGTACCGCTTCTTTGAACACTTTCAGGATGTGGCGTTGCCCCTCGTTGTCGTCGCCATCTCCAAACATGAACCGAACCACTGCTCGGTAACCCGTGAGTGAATTAACCAACATCGCATGCTGTAAAATGAGAGTCGCATAGGGATGGATCTCCGTCATGGCTCTGCAACAGTAGGAATGGGGGTGTGGAATCCAGAGGGACGTGTTTTATAGACCATTACAACACATATAAGGGAAGTGGGAAGAGGTGCCGACATACTGGCAGAGCCACATGACTTCACAGTATAGTCTTCCGGTTAACCTATTCTAAAGCACAAACCAAGAATCTAACGATTCTTAATATGTGTTGTATCTCAGGTACGCTTTTATTGTACTTGTTCATGTGGCAACTTGGGTGATATGACCACACGGCGCCTAGCGCCGGTATAAGCGGTATTAGATACGAATTTAGAGAGCTATGATGGAAATGCTCTGACAATTCATATATTGGTAATTGGTGAGCTGTTTTGCTGTGACAACTCGTACACTGGGAATTGGTGAGCTGTATCGTCGTCAGATGAAAATGACGTCATTTAACACAAAAGACTGGTCTGTAAGGCCCGATGTCGACCCCGCATCAACTTCCCACAAATGCCAACATATATCAAAGACCAAATGGTCTGTACAGGGGGCGGGCCTCGGGGACGAAACGTCCATCAGCAGAATCTCGCCATATACAGGTAAAAATTACAACACATATAAGGGAAGTCACACATGCGCGCCTATACGTAGCTCAACGGTGTACTACGTGATAAGTACTAATCTGAGTGGTTAGTCCAAAAAGAGAGCAACAACAACAACAACAGCAACAAACATTACAGGTCAATCCTTTTATTAGGCACTCAATCACAGCACATCCACGCCGGGGAAACGCTATATGGGTCTGTTTACAATTCACTTATGCTATTGTCCGTGTATTCAGAAGTTAATTGTGTTGATCTCAGACTGCTCTTGTCCAGTCAGAAGCCGACCCTCATAATAAGTATAAGTCATGTTCAGTACCCGGATGTACTCGCACTCGGGTTCCATACTATAATGCTATGGTGTGATCTCCTTTTCTGGTCTTGCCCCGGAGTCCAAGAATAACCCGCGCAAGCGTGCGGCCGGATAACCCGCGCAGGCGTGTGGCCGGGCCGGGGAAAACCTAGTTCGCGCAGGCTTGCGGCCGTGCCGGGGAAAACCCGGATGTTGAAGAGGTCCCCGCTCCATGGACACGCCCGATCGGAAGTGACGTCACACATGACGTCATTACGGAAGTGATGCATAATGTGATAGAGTGCACTCAGAGGGCAAAGGTCACTAAGGCTCTATCCGTGTTTTATATGCCAGAAAAATTTCACCGCTTAACATCGTGTTCTATGTGGTGAGACGTGAAAAACAAGACCAAACAACCCATACCGCAATGAACATGTGTAAATTGCCCAGTAAGGACCTATCTCCCTGAGCCAGTATGGGCCTATCCAGGCCTTCGTGAACTTTTCGAAAATTTCACCGCTCAACTTCGAGACCCCTCCCATCGTGTTCTACAGCCTGAGACGAGAAAAACAAGACCAAACAACCCATACCGCAATGAACATGTGTGAATTGCCCAGTATGGACCTATCCTCCCTGAGCCAGTATGGGCCTATGTGCCTATACAGACCTCCGTGAACTTTTCGAAAAATTTCACCGATTATCTTCGAGACCCCTCCCATCGTGTTCTACAGCCCGAGACGAGAACAACAAGACCAAACAACCCATACCGCAATGAACATGTGTGAATTTCCAAGTACGGACCTATCCCCCGAGCCAGTATGGGCCTATGGGCCTATCCAGACCTCCGTGAAGTTTTCGAAAAATTTCACCGCTTAACTTCGAGACCCCTCTCATCGTGTTCTATGTGGTGAGACGAGAAAAACAAGATCAAACAACCGATACCGTAATGAACATGTGTGAATTGCCCAGTATGGACCTATCCACCTGAGCTAGTATGGGCCTATGGGCCTATCCAGACCGCCGTGAAATTTTCTAAAAATTTCACCGCTTACTCTTCCCATCGTGTTTTTCATGGTAAGACGTGAAAAACAAGAACAAACAACCCATAGTAAAATCCACAAAAAAAAAAAAAAGATGACCAGCGCCATACCCCATATAGGCATTTTTCCGTATAGATGCAAATGTGCGAATCAGGCCCCTATTGTAGAGGTAAAGTCCGTGTTTTGCTTTTCATATTTTCGGGGACAAATCCTCATTTTACATGCACCCACCCATGACTTGATAGGCAGGCCCCGATAAGCCTGGGACCGATATTAACCCTTTTGGACATGATTGATAAGGGTAAAGTCCGTGTTCCGCTTTTTATATTTTCGGGGACAAATCCTCAATTTACATGCACCCACCCATGTCTTGATATGCAGGCCCCGATAAGCCCGGGACCGATGTTAGCCCTTTTGGACATGGTTGATAAGGGTTTTCCCCTATTGTAGGGGTAAAGTCCGTGTTCCGCTTTTTATATTTTCGGGGACAACTCCTCAATTTACATGCAACCACCCATGACTTGATCGCCCTGGACGGGCGCTTCACTTTGACACCTCACTCGACCCAATCGGTCCACTAGGGACCCCTCTCGCCACTGAAGATTATCGAACATTCCAGATGATTCTCACGAAAACCCGCTTATTTGGGACTACTTTCTGTCTACGGTGGCTTCTCCCCACGACCGCATCACCGCTAGACAACATCACCGCAGAGGAATACATCCCCGCTAACATGTCGTCATATGTCCCTATAAGGGATAGGGCTGTTTTCACCATCATCTTCTGCATTAAAGAGCGGTGAAGGCAAAGTCCTATTAAGATATCATGTTGCTTGTATCACACTTAGGCAGCCATAATACAGGGATCAAGTGTAGGTCTTAATCAGTACAACTGACAGTTTACAAATTTATGACTGGCTTCTGGCAGAAGTATGGGCTAGTGGCTGGTATTGCTGGGCAGGCCAGTTTACACAGCACAGATGTAGACATATTTGTTCCAGTGATCATGTATGAGACTGCCAAGACTGAGGAGTCGTACAGTTAGCCCTATGGGGTTTTTATCCCACCAGATTAATTCTATATATGTACAATATGAGATATGTGCTTCATCTGGCAAAATGAATAAACAACATAACAAACAAACAAAACAAACATGCCGATTGAAGCAGACAGTCAAATTGGTGAAAAAAGACTCGGTTGCCATATTTTGATGAATAAAAATGACGATAAATACATGTAGCTAAAACTTTAGCTTTTGTTTTTGATATAATCTTTGGTATTTATTGTACTTCTGTATCTGAAATCAAAAAATAAACATTGGTTGATAACGTTTTTTCAAGCACCTGCTTCAGTCCATCTTTGCAGTGTACAAAAACGTTATGGTGCGCAAACGTTATCGTACGCAGAGGTAATTTGTGTCTGTATATTGTTAAATTATGAAAAACTTTGATAATTTTTCCGACAATTGAATTTCAGCTTTTTGATTTCTATTTTTCATCCTAACAGCGAAGTCATGCAGCCAAGTTTGAGGTTTATCATTAATTGTATGTTTTGTCTGATGAGTTATGATTGCACATTAAGATTCCTAAATGTAGATCCCTATTTTTTTTAATGTGCAGAAAGCTATTTTTGACATATCATCAAACAACATAGTAGACTTAAGAAGGCATAGTTGGCTATTGGATGGATGGATGGATGTACTTGGGCACTCCATCGCACCGCGATGGGCACAGGTCGTGCGAACACGCCGTGCAACCCGTTTCCCCCAACCCGCCCTACACATGATCCCTCTTAACAGTGTCACATAGACACTGTTTAATCCCCACATTCCTATTAAACAATATACATTCTCTTAATTCACATAACTACAGACGTATCACATAATATTTCCATCTGTCAAGCCCCCTCATTCTCTCTTAATTCCCGGATCGATTCTTAGTGACAACTTAATTATCACACTGGACACTCATAATTAAATCTCCCAATAGCCACTCATCCTCCCCATTCACTCAACATTTAATATTTCACCCTATTTCCCGAAATCATAAATCCAGTGCCATGTTAATGAAGAAACTCTGAGGGAACTGTCCGATAATTAAAAAGCCTGCCAACTCAGTAGCCTGCCTGTGAAAGTCATGTGTAAACTCACACGTGAGCGACATTTATCACCCATTTGTTATACAAGAGTCTTTTCTAAACATGATCCTTTGGCCATTGGACCTGCCAGATTAACAGTGCTGTACATTGTATAATGCATTCCTGAGTTTCATATCAAAATGGATGGTTGCATATTTTTGCATCTGAAGGATGCGCTGGCATGTGGAAGCCTTGACAATAATGTTAGGAACCGCGGTTACAAATCTTTGGATAAATTTCTATCGAAGCATGGGAAGGATGTGAAGACATCGTTCATCTTGGACGAGAAGAAACGGCGAAGATTGTTCATTTCTCTGCAAGCGTTTCTCTGCCTCTTAGATAATAAGTTTTGCCACATTGACAACAGTCTTCGTAGAGATGAATTCCTTGAGTTTTTGGAAAAAACAACTGTGCAGGACTGCTCATCAGCCAGTCGGCTTGAACAATCACCACCACCTGTTGATCCAAAACCCCGGAAGTCCAAACTTGGGCAAACTAAAAAGGCATAACGCATTCTTTAGCTCGACTACATACAAGAGATATCATTCATGGGATGTTTCTTTGTTTATAGAGTTGCTTGAATTTCTCATTAAAAATATCTATGTGAAATTTGGCAACACAATATATCAGCAGCATATAGGTATTCCAATGGGTACTAATTGTGCACCCCTGTTGGCTGACCTGTATCTGTTCTCTTATGAATATGACTATATGCTGGCGCTTTCAAAAACCGATCCACTCAAAGCCCGTTCCTTCTCATTCACCAAACGCTATATAGACGATCTTCTCGCTGTGGATAATCGCTATATAAATGACGCAGTGAAGGATATATATCCACCTTCACTGGATTTGAAGGAAACTACAGATAGCCCTACAGGCACATCATATTTAGATCTATATCTCTATAAAAATGAAGCGGGCATTCTCTCTCGTCGACTTTATGACAAAAGAGATGATTACAATTTCGACATCGTAAACTATCCCTTTCTGGACAGTAATATTCCAGTGGGACCTGCATATGGCGTATACATATCTCGCCTAGTAGCATTTGCTAGATCCTGTGTTAAATGTGACGATTTTAATCAACGTCACAAACATTGTTGCAGAAACTTATAAAACAGGGCTATTCCTCCAAGCGCCTCCACTCAAAGTTTCTCAAATTTGGCGATACATATCGCATGCTGATAGCAAAATACGAACGTAGCGTGCAAGATCTATGGCGCTACGTTTCGTACCATGTGTCTAATTCCGCTTAACCCGGGGCTAGGGGCCGTATGAGCCCATGTACTTCAAGATCCTCATGGTACTCATATGAACAGTCACAATCAAAGCGTGACTGAGGTACATCATTTTTAGATGACGACTCTATAACGAATATTATGGATTAAGAATACTGATCAGCGATACGGATTTGATATTTTGGAACATCATGATGTCTTGCCGGCATCATTGAAAACTGTTGACCGCTTCTCTCTTGCAGGAAACAAGCCTATGTTTATGTATACTTTTGTCTTTTTGAATTTGGTGCTAATACTGTTATATGGAAATGGAATAGGTCTTTGGATTATGGACGCGGATATTCTCTAATGGACGACGGCTGGATTATGAATGACGGACTAGACGCTTGTAATTAATAAAATTATGTCGGGAAACTTTCCAAGGTGACAAAGATAATATGATGAAAACAATGTCCATGTTAGTAACAAAAGGTACCAGTCGACGACCATTTACTGAGTCGGGATCTTTAACAGTAAGTGACTTACATACACTCTTAAGTGGGACAATTAATGATTCTACAAGGACGAGTGTTTTAGAGGCGACATTGAAATGAACACCGGATCTGCAGCCAATTGTTGGAGCATCTCGGCTTCTCCACATACAAGAAAATGTATCGGGTGTTCGACTTGGAACCGAGGTAAGAAGACTCTTTGGTGGACTGGTTGCCTCAAGTTTTCAAGTAGAAAAGTATATTGCAGATATGGATGACAAGTTCCGAAATATACTCCAACCAACTCGCACATTCACTGGGTGGAGTATCAATGCAGTCGCACTTCTAAAAATGTTGAGGTACAGGTATCCAAGCATTGAGAGAAACTCTACGATGGCAGTGAAGATCTATGGAGATGGAAGACAGATTGGAGGAAGATCAACTGCCTTTAATCTTGCGGTAAGTATTCTCAACAATGAGCTCGCTCTTTCTGGGCACAAGTATCAGTCTGTGGATGAGATATTTCCCATAGCCATGTTCTACGAAAGTGACAAGCCGGAAAATCTCATGGCCAATGGGCAAACTGTTATCCGAAAGATGATTTTGACATTGTCTGGGGACGGGTATGAATTTTACGTTTCAGGGGACTACAACTTTCTGATGGCTCTACTCGATGCAAAGATGAGCGCAGCATCCAATGACAAGTGGAACATCTACCATCAGTGCCACAAAAATGACTGTAGTCAAGTTCATCAGTCTGGACTGAGAATCGATAATAGTAATATTACTATTAGTAATAATCGATAATCGATAATCGATAATAGCTTCCCATATGCTGTTATCGAGGGCATCCCACTGTCACATTATGTTATATGCATAATGCATGGGTTTGTTCGCCAAACCGAAAAACTACTGGATCTCGAGATTGAGAATATTTACAGCAACGCTAACTAAGCAAAGCAACTAGGATGCAATAGATCTACCTTCATCGAAGAAGCTATCGCCACACTGGAAAGCAACATTAACAAACGTGGAGTTCGAAATGGAAATTTTGAAATACACTTTGACAGCACTGGGCAGCCCAAGTCAGTCAAATTGAATGGAACCCACGCCACGGTGATAATGTCTCCTCCTCCAGAAGGTTGCTCCGAAGAAACATATCCTCATCCCCTTCGAGGTGTTATTAGTGACCAGAAAAAAATGCGTCCAACTTTGTCCGAAGACGTCATGGATCGCTTACACCTTCAGCGGGAACTTACCGTACTTGAGCTAGTTAAAACTATCTGGCATCATCTGTACATGATGCAACAGATTGTAGAAAATGATCCATCCCCACCTCTAAAACCTGACAGAGCTGAGGAGAGCCTTCATCCACAAGACTATGAATGGTCCTACACAGAAGCAGATGTGGCACTATATAAGCATCATGCAGAAAGCTTCTATCAGCTTTTTGTACAGAGGTATGGCTGGAAAAAGCTCACACCTTACATGATGCTCTACATAGATCATGTCCCCACCCTCATGGCTAATTTGCCATTTCCTCTAGCCAGATTTATGGCACAGGGTGGGGAAAATGCCAATTACAGAGACAACAGTTATTTTTACAATCACACCATGTGCCATGGAGGTAGAAAGACAGACAAGCAAGATCCCATATATGCCACCTTCTTCCATAGATTTAAAAATCTATGCTTTGATATTGATCAGTTTAACACATCAGCTGATACAGATCTTCTCGCTGCTGGGGCTTCATTCACTGAGTTTTTGAGAAAACCCAGTTTAGAAGACAGTGTACAAGCTAGTGAAGAAACCACTGCCTCCACAACTGATATATCCCATGGAAGTGGTAATTCAGGTCATGCCTGAGAAGTCATCAGACATCTTTCAGGGAAAGTACTTCCTTCTTGCTGGAAATATTGGACAGACCAAGTTGAAGAAAACAATTACGGAGAATGGCGGCGAGGTTTTGGATGATATACCGAACAGAGTTTCAGCAAAACAGTACATTGTGGTAACCTCACAATCTGTAGTTAACAAAAACCCTCCAAAATCTGTCAGACTAACAGTCAGAAGATCATATCCAATAGTTGATGTCGATTTTGTTTATTCTTCAGTGAAAGACGGCAAAGTGAAGAACCCAAATGAGTGCAGCTTGGGCATGAAGGAAATTCACAGAATTGTGAAAGTAAGAGATTCCTTAGTCAAGGCTAAACACTTCTCACAGAATAATTCAATGCTTTCGCTACTACGAAAAGCTAAGCGTGTAGTTCAATTGAAGCAAAGAAATAAGAAAAACAAAAGATATATCAATCCAGCAACATACTATGCTATGACCCGGAGAAAGTATTTTGGTCATGCAGCCTTTTTTGGTTTCCATGGATCCCAAGCACTGACCAAAAAGTTGATGGCAGAGTGAAAAAATCTTACCCCAAGAACTAAGACAAAGTCAACAAATGATTGGAAACTGCATGTTGAAAACTTCAAATCAGCTGAAAAGCATTCACGGTTCAAACGTCATACAAGTGTAAACAAACGCTTACCATTTTGATGCTACTGGGTTTACATGGATGGATGGATGCACTTAGGTGCTCCATCGCACCGCGATAAGCACTGGTCGTTTTCACCAATCCACTCTTAAACACTTGATTCATCTTGTCATACAGACATGGACAATCCCCACACTCTACATATCTGAGACCACTTTTGGGTTAATTCAGATTTTATAATGAGGACAGTTTGTGATGTCTCTATTGTGTGGAGAATTTATTAGATAGATTTGTCCACGTTTCAATGCATTTGAATCAAAGGAGAAGTAAGATACATGATGTTGTATATATTAAGAAGAACTGACTTACACATATTCATTATATATCTTATATCTTAATGTGGGTTAAACATATTCATTATATATCTTTGGCACTGGGTGAAATATTGTTGATACTGTGTTGTTAAACTAATTTAGACAAAAGTACAGAAGCTGAAGAGAGAAGGCATTTGGAAACATCATTGGTATATACAAGCATTAACTAGAGGCTTAAACTATATGAATACTGAGATAGCTTTAACTAATTCTGCTAGACTGTGCAGCCTACATGATTTTTACTCTGCAAAGTTTAGAACCTCTCACTGAGCCAGTCATCCAACACACACAGCTGTTGTCTCTCTTACTGGAGCGCCTGGGCTATTAGTGACAAGTGACAAGCCTTAATGACGTTTAAATAGACTGATAAGGAGGTCCCCTGGCTTGGTGGTCATAAAAGGAACATGATACTCTATCCAGGTCCAGTCAATTTTGTTACAGGCCACATCGATGGTATGAAGGTCACGTGAGCGAAAGTCTTGCGCAGAACACCTGCGCACACAGTCCACTTCCGGAGTTTTTGTTCTGCGCATGCGCAGTGACCCAGCTAACAGAACGATGTCGGATCAACGTCGGCAATGGTCGGCACTGTCGCCGTCGGAATGCCGGCTATTTGTCAACGTTGGTATTGCGTCGGGGATATCGCCGGTTGTTTGCCAACGTTGTGCCGACATTGGTAAATTGACGAGTATGTATAGTCAGTTTTACAACGTCGGCATAACGTTGTGAAATCGACGGTGTCTTTCCGACTCCTATCCGACGTCGTTAAACAGACATTTGCCCAACATTCACCAGCACCACGTATTACCGACGCATGGTATTGCGTCGGGGATATCGCCGTTTGTTTGCCAACGTTGTACCGACATTGGTAAATTGACGAGCATGTATAGTCAGTTTTACAACGTCGGCAATAACGTTGTGAAATCGACGGTGTCTTTCCGACTCCTATCCGACGTCGTTAAACAGACATTTGCCCAACATTCACCAGCACCACGTACTACCGACGCAAATGATGTATTATGTATGCGTGACTTAATAATATAGTATAACCCTGATATAAATTGGTAATATACAAAAACATTTTGATATGCCAATGAATCTCAAGTGAAAATAATTTATATCGAAGATTGCCTCGTCTTTCAAACCGATCGGCAACGAAGTATTTTCCCGCGCACAATCGCTACCATACTGGATCGTCTGCATGTTCTCAAGTGTGCGGCAGCATTGAGGCAAGCAGTCTCGATGTACCGTACGTCCTCTCATTCATCTACCGCATCTCTCGTCATCATCATTGTGTATCAGCAGCTTATCAATAACTTCAGGTAAGTTTTCATAGCATATTCATGTCTTACAGTATGAGAATTTGTAAACTAAATTTGCTCAAATGTACCATGTGAAATGTCGACCGTCGAAAACTGGGATCGGTCTCACCTTTTACAGGTTGAATTCGAACAACCTCGGTCAGCCTTCGCGGTAACCTGATCATCAATCAAGATACTTCAAGTCACCTAATAAATAGCTAAAGAATACTCGTAACTTATCATAATTTGCTTTTGTTTAAGAAATACAAATTTACCGTAAAATGACTTGAGATTCAAGAAGCATTATTTATGGACGTCTTCGTTAAAATCATTAATCGTGGATTATAACCAATAATATAGCCTATGCATATTTGGCGACCAACATCAATCATAATGAATATAATCCTCAGACAAATCTTGAATGCAAAATGATGCCTCTCTTAAATAAACAATGTAAATTAAAAAGTAAATTAGAAAAACAAAAGTTCTATGTGCTTTCAGAGGGTTAAAAAAGGGCTATATTAGGGAGTTCAGGTCACGTGACTTACTTCGCTGAATATGCGAAAATTCATTTCTCCCGACCACTTTTCCAACTTTCAGCCTGGCTATTTTTGGTTTTATTGAAAACCATTAGCTGAAATTTCGTACGGTAGATGCTAAATTATTAATTATTGACTGCGTAAATTCGCGTGTGAATCGTCGATAAACTTTTCGTGTTATCGCGGAGAATCCCTCGACCGGTTAGACTCGTACCTAGCCCTCAACTCACACGCACCGTTGGGGTCTAGTTAGCGGCAGGCATTTTGTATTCTCTGATTGGCTGAATTACCGGTCTAAATCTAGACCGGTAAATAGACCAATGTCAATATGTGTTGTTGTTGTTGTTCGTGTGTATCTAGTGACCAGTACTCGTCTATAGTGCGATAAAGGGCCTTGAGCGCTACGGCCACCAATCCACCAAGTATTATATAGATCCTTTGTAAGATTTGATGAGCGATGAGCGATTATGGTAGGTTTCCTAAATAAAGCCCTCGCTTCTACGACTACCACGACGTCCAGCAAGACGGTACATCTTCGGAAAATTTATGACCTATTCCAAGGTTCTTAGCGTGACATGTTCAGGTCCCATGTTCATGATCAGGTCAGGGGATTTGCAGCATTTCTGTTCTTCATTCAATACATAGTACTGTTCATACGCCCTATATGTACTTTTGTTGCTAACATTATGCAAGTTTTGTTGTTAAAAAAATTATACTGAACGTACTTGTAGGCCTACTCGTCTGAAGCAGCAGACATTATAAATTTAGTTGACCTGGATTCTGCATTGAAGGTCAACCATTGAAACGCGGAAAACAACGAATTACGTCAATTATACAGTAGTTTCGCCTTCATGTTGTCTGATCGTACTAGTCTTGTTTATCTGATGATGCTAAACAATAATGATCTTGTGAAGAGCTGTGAACTTTGGATAGGCCTAGGTCATAAATTTTCTGAAGATGTACCATTTTGCCAACGTCCAAACAAGCATGGAGGGGCATTGTGGGTGGAGAATACCATGGGCCAATCACTGTGCAGTGCTGATTTAAAATGCCTGCCGATAACTAGTCTCCATAGAGCGATAGCGAATTGGAGCTGGGTACGAGTCTATCGACCGGTAAGGGCGTGACACGCTTCAAGAGTTGCGGGCCGTTTTTGTGGGCTTTCCCCGCGAGGGTATGTTGGCGCTGATGGCAATGTGCGATCCCCTACCAACCGAAATGCTTTAAAAATTATGTAACCGCCTAATTCAGAACACGAGGAAGCTAACGGTGGGTGGCACATAATTCTGGTGTTGATATTTCAATATTTTTGCGCGATTTATAAACTTTAGATAATGATCTGATAGCCTAAATTTTTGTCAAAACTCTTGTGCCGCCCCAAAATGTGTAGCTGGGGTTATATTTTCTAGAATCCATTAGCTAATTTACTTTGGCAAGTCGCGAGAGCTCCCCCAATTTCGATTTTGTGAACCCTTTCCCGCTCCTCGCTTGCCGCCGAGTTTACATCCGGGTTCTTTCGGAACAGTTCATTCATAAATTAAGAGTAACGACCACACGTGGATTACAAATATTACTTTGACACGCCCACCTTCTGTTCATTAACCATTTTGATTTGCTTCTATAAATTATAAAGCAGATGATCTGAATATATATCAGAGATACAGAGTTTAGTCCTCTCGCTGGTGCTGTTTCTAATTTTCTGAAACTTGGAATAAAGGCAGTTTTAACTGTGTCTGTGTTTATTTGATTTGTTCACAACAGCAACAACATAATTTAGATATACAGTGGAAGATCACTTGTTTAATGTTGTTTTTTTCAGTTAAAGAAAAGAAAAACAACAGCAGCAACATGAAAGAATGAAAATACTCTAGAAATATTTTGAAATGCCTTTTACCATCTTATCTATGTTTTATAATTAGATAACACTGGAACAGCAGAGATACCGGTACAGTTGAGAAGAAGACTTATTTTCTATTTCTTTTTTTCAGTGAAATACAACAACACATTTGAAATATTGTGAAGTGTTTAGATAAATTTATGTCAAAACTAAGGTAACTGTCATCAGAACTTTTGCAACATCATTAGCCTTTGCCAACCCAAGAGTTAAAATGGAACCTGTAACTGCACAGACCTTATTTGTAGAACCAATAACCATACAAACGGTAAATGATCACTATATAGATAATAAATACAAGTCCATGGCAGAAATGGTTAGGTCATTTGCAGATGAACATCCTGAATTTGAGCCATTCACACAATCTACTGATACGATTAGATGCTTGTACAAAAAGTTAAAATCTGTTAACACAAAGGTGTTTAGAGTGAAAAGAAGAAGTATTGATCAAAACACACGAGCATATCTATCCCAACTATTCAGTGCCCCTCTTCTTCCTAACATAGAACAGCGTATTATGGAAAATGCACACACAGCAAGAGAAAGGCAGCTCGCCGAGTCTTTAGTAAAGGAAAAGGAAGAAAAAAAGGTTTTGAAAAGGAAGTTAGGTGATATTTCTGAGAGTGACCGATCCAAAACAGAGGACATAGTTAAACTAGAAACCTCCTTTCAAGTAGCTCTGGTTAAGATTGAATCCTTATCAAAACAGCTAGATGATTCTTTGAAGTCAAACGCTTGTGATGCTAGGAAAATAACTTTTGTCCAGTCTCACTATTCCGACGCTTCTGAAAAACTTGAAAAACTAGAGATTCAGTTGGAGAAAGCAAAATTAAAACAGAGACAAGACTCAACAAAAAACCTGAACAAGAAATTAAAACGAAGAGATGAAAAAATTGAAGAAATTAGACAGGATTTCTAAATATAAAGAATTAGTTGAAGAGGAAAACAAAGCACTAAGGTTAGCAGTTGATGAAGAGCAATCATGTGCTCATGATATCAAAGAAAAGCTAAAAGAGGTAAAACATGAGAAGAGCTCAATCCTCAAGCTCTTGCAATACTATAAGAAAAAACTACACGGTCTTAGAGAAAAACAAGTTGTCCTTGATGAATGTTCAGAAATTGAGATAGGAAATCTGAAAGAAAAAGTCAGATCATTAGAAGGAGAAAATAAAGAGCTACAAGATTTAGTAAGTCTTTTAGAAGATCCTGAAATCCTCACTTTCTCTGATGGAAAATACACGGATGAGATCCGTCAAGTTATTATGGAACTTTTGGCCCTTAACGTTAGCATGAATAAAGTAGATGAGGTAATCAAAGTAGTCTTGAAGCACCTAGCAAACAAAAGTGTATCCAGATTGCCAGCTCTCAGCTCAAGGTCAAAAATGTTAGTTGAAGCTAGATATTTAGCTAAAGTCCATGTGGCAAAATGCATGCTAGAATCAAAACCCAACACACCAACCGGGAATTGCCTTCATTATGACGGAACAACAAAATTTCACAGACAATACCAAAACTGGCAGGTTACCCTCAAGGATGGTCGAACTCTTTCCTTAGGTCTTCACGAGATGAGTGGGGGAGATACTGCGAACACTGTAGAATCTTTCAAAGAAGTTGTTGGTGAGTTAGCAGAGATGCTGTCTGACCCTGATCATAAGGCAGAGAAAGCATCTCTATTGATTGCTAGCATAACAAGTACAATTTCTGATCAAGGTTCTGTGAACCCATGCTTCAATAGACAGTTGCAATCCTTACGCGAAGAAGTGTTGCCAGTTGCAGTTGAAAACTGGGAAACACTAACTGCTGGAGAACGCGAGGAATTGAGCCAGATGGGTAACTTTTTCTGCAAGTTACATCTCCTGGTGAACTTTGCATTAGAGTGTGACAAAACTCTGACATGCTTTGAAACTGTTGCATTAGAACAGAATACAACACAGTTTGTACTGAACTCACGTGAATCGGGACCAGTTAGATTGGTTCGAACTGCGGTAAAAGCTTTCCATCCACGTGGAAGCGATGAAGCTGGTGTGGCAAGCCACTTCAAATCTTTCCTGCAAAGTCAGCAATGCAAACTTCGTATGATAGCATTTGCTGGGACACGGTTCAATGTTTTGTTCTTCGATGCTGCTGCTGTGTATTTCCACAGAAATCACATTAAGAGTTTCATTGCAGCCTGGCCGAATCCGAACAAACTACTTCAGGCTGTCAGCGAGGACATTGAAAACAAGGTCAATATTGCCGGTATCCGGGCATTGGGTATCATTGATAAAGTTGTGACTGGCCCTTTCTGGCGAATGCTCGAGAAACCTGGTGGTATTCTTCATGCCAATCCATACCTGGAGACCATGCGTATTCGTTTCACACAGTGGTGTGATGATGCCTCCCCATTATTGGACGGGGAATTATTGTTTGACGAAGCCGATATTCCCATTCATCGCGATGAGACCTATCATGCACTGTTTGTAGAAACGGGTGACACTGAGCTTGACATACTTACTCAGCAAGCTTTGGAACTGATGATGCACTCTCTGCTACTGTTATTAGAGAGGCAGGCACAGGACCAGATCTTGCAGGGTAAGTATGCAAAACCTAACGTTGCTTTGGCCGCAAAAGCACACAATGTACCATGCACGAACGCTGCTTCGGAACGCGATTTTGGAATTTTAGATCTTCTCATACGCATGAAGCCAGCGAGCACAGTTCTTTTGTATGAGTCTCTTACGATGTGGATGAATAACAAGACATCGGAGTGGCTCAGTTCAAAAACTCAGAGCGCATGCATCTTCTGCGAGAAGCCAGAAACAATGTACCTCTTGCACAAGCAAAGTACAAAGAACGGATGGTGAGGATCAGGCAGGCGCGCCTAGATGCCCTGCTTGAGAAACAACGCGCAAAAGAAAACGCCGAGCAGAAACGACAAGAAAAAAAAGTCGTAGCCACAAATAACATTGTGCCATTTGGCGGAGTTTGGCTTTCAGATAAGGATGTGGATGAACATTTGCATCACCTACCCAAATGCGACGTGCGTGGGGCAGTTACTGCGCAGCTTAAGTTCCATAAGCATGTTCTCCAATCAAATGGGGACCGTGAACTATTCTTCCAGTCACGGACAGTTCATGGGAAACGAATGATTTTGACGGAAATTGAACTGATTCAGAATTTGAAAAAGATTATCAGGTTGAATCAGCCTGATAAGACTGGGACCGAGGAAGAGGCCAGATGTGTATACAGGCCCACATTAGCACGTGGTACAATATTTCGAGCAGAGAAAGCTAGGTTAGCTAGAAGTTTGAAGGAAGCTAGGATAAAACGCGCCATTTTTGATCAGAAACAGAAGCTTCCTATCTTCGAGACCGATCCCACCAAACTCGTGAGCTGTACGGTCAAGCATCGCTGTATCGAAGAAGATTCCGCAGAAGCAGCATGGCATACTGGTATGGTTATCGGGATAGTTAAGGCAAATAGGAACGCGCCACTGAGAACAGTCTTCGAAATAGAGTACGAGATCGATTCATCGCGATGGAATTTCCCCCTGCTATCTGACATGAAGAAGGGTGACCTTATTGTAGACAACCAAGTACCAGGCATCCTAGAAGAAGAGTAGTTGCTTGTGACACGTGTCATATTAGGCCATTCTTGTGATCAGTTGTCATTCATCCACTTGCCTCTAAAAGGGTTTATTGTTTACATCTGATCATAAGAAAGGGACAGTTCTCGTGTCTAACCGAAATAGACTGTGGCTGTGCTCTAGTCTTTATGTTAACTACTGTCTTAAGTGGAGACTTAGAAAGCTGACATTAGGGCTTCAGCTGGGTTCCGTTTCTCAATGTTCATCTTTTAAAACTAATAAATTTGAGAAACGGTGACTTTGGATGGGGTATCACTATCGCAAGTGTTCGTCCCAGTCAGCGAGAAGTTTAGGATCATTCAAGTATTACATATTGGAAAATGTGGGCTCCATCTTTTTCTCTGTTTGAAAACTTTAAAGTTGTGAAAACGAGAAGAAAGCCAAATGTTTAACTTCCTGTTGTATTGCTTGAATGCCCTTTCAGGTTAGTTTGAAAACCAGTCCTGGTACTTTTCAAAGTTGTAAATCACTTCAATAACAAACAGCTGATAGGACATATTATAAAATCTCAAATGATTGTAAGTTACAGTCACAGTTCACCAACTACAAAAATTTTTGTCAAAATTTAACAGAAAATAAAATGAAGGAAGACCTTGAAATCAGGGGAACATGTGGGTTTTCCAATATTTAGTTATTTGTAAATGTGTTATATGGTTGTAAATATGAGTTGTAAATAGGACACGGGGTGACACTGCAACCAAATTGTATATATAATATTTGTTGCATTGTGTTGGTACAAAGGTGATCCTGTACTGTATTCACCATATCATGAAGTCCTTGAAATCTGTAACCAAAATGTAATTCAAAATCTCAGTTATGTCATTCCTGGACAATTTTGCCCATGTTGTTGACCAGTCATTATCACTCTTTCACATTCAATCGACATGACAACAGAATTCATGTGTTTGGGTCTGTCCTCATAATTTTTTAGACTGGATAAAATTGAAACTTGTAAAAAAAATCGCAACTCCTTAAAACATGGACCAAAATGTAATTTCGTCACGCAGTTTTGCTTAAGAATTTAGGAATACAAATAAGTACAGTATTTAATTGAACACTATATTGTTATCATCAGGGGTGTGCTGTAATATTTCCTCATGAAAACCTGTAGCAGAACAATGGAGCATAACTAAGTGGTAGCAGTTAACCTGTAGCCGGTCAAGCTACAGCGTATCTCCTTTATCTTAGACTGGGAAACTTTAATGTGATCCTCATAACCATTATAAAGAACAGCACACCCCTGATTGGTTATGAAGCTTGGAGTGACACTACAAGCAGGCTAAATTTCAAGTAAGTAAGTTTTATTCTCATCTTCATACAAAGATACAGAGATAGGAAAAAGAAAAAAAAAAAAAAAATACGGAAAAAAAAATGACTCCTCCATGACTGTCATTATCAAAGTTCCTGGCTGTGCATGCTCTCACATCCACAATTTGTAATTTAATGCTGTAGCTATGATGGAGGTTACATATCATCTACTCATAATTTGAATGTACCTGTATTTTTCATACTGCTTTGGAAATGTAAATATAACATTCAGAATTCCCACCGGTGAAATCTTTTGTTTGAGATTTGACCACAATTATAATATATCATGAACCAGGCATTTATTTGAACTTTCCTGTGTCGGTGTACAGTATAAATAGTTAAGTTTGACCATGCTTGTCTGGCAAAGTGAAATAAAAATATAAAAAAATCACAAAAAAAATAATAATCATGAAATACCTCATTGTCACTTGATTAATGTTGTTGCAGCTTACTCTGTGAATCTTCGGGATGACCAACGAAATGATTCAGATTATAATCAAATAGTAGTTGCTGATCTGGAGGTGTGATTATAATTAATTCATCAATCTTCATTTCAAGGGAGATAAATGGATGTCGAATATGGATATATAAATAAAGTATATGTAGCTCTCATTAGTATCACTGCACTGGTACTAGGATTATTATCCATATGTCTATATTTATTAATACTATGTATTTAACTTTCTCATTAGGTAGTGTCACTCCTGTCATCTTGTCTTCTTGTGGCAATGGTGAGGCTTTGATTAACCAATATTTCCTGCCATACTTGGCAGGGGCATGAATAGATCAGCCTGGATGGATACAACTTTTAGCCTAATTCACTTTACCAGAATGATATGTTATATATCATTCTTCCATGCTGCCATACACTTTATACAGCAGATATAAAGGCAGCGATTTCGAATTGGTCACTATCCTTGGCCTCTAACAGCTTCATTCACTGTAATCATAATAATTGTACCCTTTATTTGTAAAGTGAATGGCCACCATCCATCCAGGCTTTTCAATTGGCTCATCTTGCATACAATAACAATAGATGGTCCTTCCTGAACAGCACCGGTTAGATATTTATGACTAATACGCTCTACATGCATATTAAATCTTGTGTTCAGTTATTTTACTCAAAACCTCCTATATTTTGACTTTTTGTCATGAAAACTTTCATCTATGCTCTGTAATGAGTCAAACTGACATCAGGAAATTCATTTCAGAATTTTTTCACCTCGCTTCGCACAGCAAATATGAATCAAGCAACAGGTCACCTGAAAGATCACCACTATGACCGCATTCAGTGAAAGTAATCTGATTAAACACCAGAAAACTACCACGTTTGGAACATACAATGTAGTACAGACCTGTCTTACACTCCTTTATTTCCTATATTTTATTCAGAAAATTCCTATATTTTTGCAAATTTCCTCCTATATTTTATAAATGTGCCTGCATATGGATAAATGTGTGTGGAACTGAGAAACTGACTGCTGTCACTGCCCAACTCCACTGCTGTTCAATGAGGAATGTCCATTGTTATTCTATTGATGCTAGATGGGCCAATTTACATGTCTGTAGTCTCCTCCTGTTTGTTCAGTTTGTTGGGGATACACTACACTGATGAGGCACAATTATGCTGAAACATGTGTAACACTTACTACCATGTTGGTGTTCTTGTTTCTTGTTACAAATTTGTTCACATTTCTTCAAGTTCTCGTTTGAAGTTAAGCATGGCTCATATCATATATTTTTTTATCATTTAGAAAATGATCGTATAACAGTGTTTTCGTTATTTTGGGATAACACTATCTTAGAATAGCACAAAGTCTAGTGCTGAAAATTTGGTCAATTCCCGTGCGGGATTCGAACCAGCGACCTCAGAGTCAGGCACCTAATCGCCAGCACTGTAAAGTCGTCATTAAAAAAAAAATAATAAAAAATTCATGGAATACCTCATTGTCACTTTATTATTGTTGTTGCAGCTTACTCTATGAATCTTCGGGATGACCAACGAAATGATTCAGATTATATGTCAATCAAAAAATATGCAATTTGTATGCAAATTAGATAAGATACACAAATTAACTAAAATATAATTACACCTTTGAATAGGACACACAAATTAATCAGAAATGGAATTTTCAATCTGAATAAAAAACAATTGGAGTATTTCAAGCGAAAAAGAAATGGAAAGAAAAAATCTGGGATATCCATGCGATTTAAATTTATGCAAATTAGCTCATAATTATGCAAATTTTCCCCCAAAATATGATATTAACAAAACCTGAGTATACCTGATTGAGCACAATGAATAACAAATTGATACAGAGTTTTGTATATCGTCGGAAACTCAACAACATGACATCACATCTTTATTATAATGGTAAAATTGAGTTAATCAGGCAAAAATATGCAAATTTTATGCAAATTAGCCAAAAAATATGCAAATTAGCTTAAGTTTGATTACAGCATTAGAATGGGCACACAAAACTTGTTTAATTCTGAAATTTTCAACTCTGAAATTCAGAAATTGTGAAATTTAGGGTGAATTGAGTGAGAAAAAATTGGCCCATTTTGATAGAAATGGGTCCATGAGTTACTCCCCTTTCCATATGGAGATGTTCCAAAAAAATACCACAAACTGGCTGTCTTCACTGCGCTGTAGATCGGTCAATTCTTAACCGATTTTCATTTTGTAAACAGTTTTGTGATTTGCAGACCATGAGCTTTACTACATACAACTTCATTGTACTTAATTGTCAAAATGGCCTGAAATCCCTAGCTATATGCACAAGTATTTTTTACCTATATTTCAGCAGTCGGTATTTTTCATTATTGCATGACTTGCAAAGTGCAGCTAGAAGCTTTGATTCTGTATATACTCATTCTTTCGCATTTTTCCTTTTCACAGGGGCGTCGGAGCACGAAAGTGGGGGGGGGAGGGGGCTGGACTCTATATGGACTGGTGCTAAAATAGGACTTATAACGTTGCAGACTCAAAAAGTGGGGGGGGGGGTGCCATTGTCACTTAACTGGTTGTTTAGCATGACCTTGATTATTTAAATACACATGCTAGATGTTATAATTTTTTATTATTAATGATTAAATTGTGAATCACTTATATATGAATTTGAAGAAAATGGGTGAGTTTTATTCATGATTCTGTAAATCTCTCAACCATTTTAATTATTTGCCCTCAAAATATAGATGAGGCCTGTCATGCTAAACAACCAATCAAGTGACAATGGCCTTGAATCGTTACTAAATATATTGCAATACCTGTTTATTGGACTAACCCTACTTGATAGTGATACACACATGCTTCACCATAAAACACACAAAAAAGAAAGCATTTCTAAACTTTGATATTTATGATTTCTATGATTCACATTGGCTGAGTGGCTGTTTGAAAGCCCATCACCCAATCAGAGATCAGCATGACAGTCAAAGTTAACTTACAACTTCAGAAAAAACAAAACCATTCAACTTCACACTTGCCAGAGCTACATGGAGTTTGATTGTAAACATCACATCAGCCACAAACTGTAAACTACTATGATATTAATATCTAAAGTAGTTTAACAATAATATAGCCATTCACCTTCAGCTAATCATGCATATATATACGACTGTAGTATCTTTTTATGAGCACTGCTGAACTAGGCTTCAACGATGATAGCATGACACCACCTCATTCCCAAATATATATTTTCTTGATGAATTAGTGCTAACATACTATTTTTGCAGAAGTGTTGAGGAAATCAGAGATGAAAATTGCAGATTGTGAAGAAAGGATTAAATCCTGGCTAAATCCTTCAATACAGACTGTGATGAAGGTAGGAAGGAGGCGGCAGAGAAGAAAAAAAGGTTTGTGATTTTCTCTGTATGATGAAAAGACAGCCTTTCGTACTTTAATATTAATCCCATGACTTTTACACATACGCTACCCGTACACCTTATAAATGTTTATTGCGTACACTCTCAGAAATATTCAGGGCATAAACCTTAAGTCCAGGGATAATTTCATGAAAACCAGGTATATCAACCATGAATTAAAGCTAAATTACCTGAATTTTATGGGATTTTACATACCTGAATAGGGTCCGGAACTTACTAATCAGCCCTGAATTTCAGCCAAAATCCCTGAAATTGAGTTGTGGATATACAACCTGATCAATTCAGGACTTTTACCTCACTCTCAGAATATTCAAGGAATAATCCTGAATAGATCAGGCTGCTCAACTCAATTTCAGGGATAATTACCTGAATTTCAGAAAAAGGAAATCCCTGAATGAGAGGATTTTCCCTGAAATTCAGGCAAATTTACCACCCTGATTAGTAAGTTCCCGACCCTATGCAGGTACGTAAAATCCCCTAAAATTCAGATAATTTAGCTTTAATTCATGGATGATATACCTGAATTTCAGGAAATTATCCCTGGCTTTCAGGTACATGTAGAAACCCTGAAATTGAGTTATGGATGTGCAACCTGATCTATTCAGGATCATTCCCTGAATATTCCTGAGTAATTTCTGATAATAAAATTAAACTTGTCTCAAAAGAAATTTGCTCACCCTGTGATATAGCAGAGAATCTGGTATCCAGTGTAACTTTTGCTGCCAATGTAGCATACCATCGATGTGGCCTGTAACAAAATTGACTGGACCTGGATAGAGTATCATGTTCCTTTTATGACCACCAAGCCAGGGGACCTCCTTATCAGTCTATTTAAACGTCATTAAGGCTTGTCACTTGTCACTAATAGCCCAGGCGCTCCAGTAAGAGAGACAACAGCTGTGTGTGTTGGATGACTGGCTCAGTGAGAGGTCGTAAACTTTGCAGTCAAAATCATGTAGGCTGCACAGTCTAGCAGAATTAGTTAAAGCTATCTCAGTATTCATATAGTTTAAGCCTCTAGTTAATGCTTGTATATACCAATGATGTTTCCAAATGTCTTCTCTCTTCAGCTTCTGTACTTTTGTCTAAATTAGTTTAACAACACAGTATCAACAATATTTCACCCAGTGCCAAAGATATATAATGAATATGTTTAACCCACATTAAGATATAAGATATATAATGAATATGTTTAAGTCAGTTCTTCTTAATATAGACAACATCATGTATCTGACTTGCGATCTGGCTTGCTTTAATGTTTATACCCACCTGAGTGGATAAATATTACACAACCGAAAACAGTATAGTTTCGTTCAAAACTTTATTTTCACGGTAATCTGTCGATGCATACAAACTGATGCAAAAAAGGTGATTGTGTGATCGTCTGCAGAAATTATCTTTATTACAATAAATTGTGTACAGTTCAGAACTTTGACATAATGAAATGCATATAGAATATTACTGCTGAAAAATGAGAAATGATGTTGCTTTTTAATACAAACAGTTGGATAATTAAAACAATAAAATTCTACAGGGCAATAATGCTAGGCTATATGAAAGATATTAGTTTAAACAATCTGCCAACATGGCCAGCGCAAGCACATTTGTCGATAAACATTTGATACTTGCTGCGCTTGAGTTCATTCTATTTAATCTGACTTCTTATAATAGGATGTATATTTTGAAAATATAATTCTTCATGCTGGAATTTGTGTCTTGGTGTAATGAAAAAATAAATATTTTCAATCTAATTGTTTTCCTGTCGAGGAAGGTTGCTATTATTCCACTTTAGTACTTGAATTCTTCAACTTCCTCTATTTGTATTATAAATCAGACTGGAAATATGCAGTTCTTCTATAATTAATTTTCGCATCATTTAAGAATAGTTTGCCTTTCAAGGAAGAAACTTCCCGTGGAGCCCGATTAAGAACCTCACTCCAAATTTGTTCATATCAAAACTTAAGGTGCATTTCCAGTCAAAGATGTGAAATGGCTCATTTTAATTATCCTTATTTACTTATACTGGTTTTTGTCTCTCTATGCTCATTGTATATAGTCCTGCATGTACTATGGCATTGCTATTCCTAACTGTACACAGCCCTTCCTCTCAAGGTAAATATTACTACATACCACACTGGCTATGTGCTGCATTGTTTTTTCATGATGGAACAAACTTTCGATCATCAATGTAAATGTAGCTTCATACGTGACACTAAAATGTATTGAGTACATGTAACTAACCCATATGAATACCCCATATAGAAAAGCTTTGTGTTCAATCCTTTATGAACCTGTAGCCGAGTTTCATTTGCAAACGAAAATGTAGGATTGCATCAACATAGGATATCGAATCAACATAATAATTTTACCACATCTGCACATGTCTGTGCATGATCAGTTGAATCAAAAGCAGACAGGAATGACAGAAAAGCTTTTATCTAATCTTGAATAATAAGATATAACTGATACCGTGTCGTATTGCCACATACTTTTATCTTATTACGTTTGTACCAGTTTCACATGATGCAGACAACTTTTGACAATACCAAAAATGAATTACATGAAAAAGATTTTGCTATGAGATGATGTACCCCCCCCCCCTCCCCCAAAGAAAAAAAAATAAAAATACAAATCACTCATCACTCAATACCACTCTATACCATATATGTACTGTAATGCTTCACAAAACCACAAAAAATAACATTTAATTGTAGTGATCCACACGCAAACCCATTCATCTACAATTGGGCAGATCAAGTTGAAGAAAATCTAACATAAATTCACGCTATATATATGACTATTTCACCATTTTAGTGAATCGACGCTCATAAAACACACCTATCTATAACATATGATCTAACGGACGTCAGAGAATTCACACATTCAAATACCGTAATTGCTAACTGTGGCATATACGTAAATCAACATACTTACAAACAAGCGATTTGGATATAGTTCAAGACAAGCTGTCCAGCGCATCCACAAGTTTCTCCTTTGATTCAAATGCATTGAAACGTGGACAAATCTATCTAATAAATTCTCCACACAATAGACATCACAAACTGTCATTATAAAATCTGAATTA
>JAVTVY010010227.1:0-48096 GCA_036873755.1 Hanleya hanleyi | reverse complement strand
AGAAGAACAGTTCCATAAAATACTGAATATTTGTTTGGCCACAGATTTGATAATATCAAAATGTTAACTATTAGAATGAAAATGTCCGGCACTAGTTCATTCTATTTAAACATTTGGTAATATTTCTACATTAAACATTAAAGCGGACTGTTACTCTTGAAATTTATTGAACTTTCATCAAAAAGAGTCTTGCTGAAACCATGAGAAATTTTTTTAAAACACTTTCAAATAATTGCATGCATAATTGCTGCAGTTGATCACAGTTGGCCGCCCATGGAGTTGAACACATGACAGTGTGAACAAAAGACTCAAAACTTGAGGAACATAGCTTCAAAATATTCCTTTTCTAAAAGAAATTCAACGCAAAAAGTTGCTTGTATAATTTCAAAATTGTTACTTGTGGGTTTTTAAATCCTTGCGCAATTTTAAAATAGTTGCACAAACTTGAACATTTCAAAACGCGCAGGACAATTTTAAAATCGCGCCGCTTTTAAAAACGTGCAGGACAATTTTAAAATTGTGCAGATTTTAAAAATGCGCATAACACACTCACTACAAAATCTTGGTAGGCTCTATAGTCTGTCTCCATGTTAAAAAAACAAACTGAAAATCTCTATTTTAACATAATTTGACATGTACAATAAAGCTGCTGAACTGTTGTGTGCTAAAATGTCGTAACAACCACTTTGTACGGAAATGTCGCATGCTGAAATGTAGCTTACCGAAATGTTGCATTCTAAAATATATCAAATTAACTACTTTGAATGCATACTATTTTATGAGCATTCTTGGAGTAATTGTTATTAAACAACTGAATGTCTCAATTGGCATATCAATTTTTGACCTGAAAATTTGTCATTTTAGTTCATAGTTAATAACATCATACATGTATGTTTTTTGAGAATTTAGCTTTGGAGTCCTAAATCCATTTGGATAGTGCCATTAAGGACAGAGGCCTACATGTATGAGCGTAGCTATTTTAACCAGTAACCAGAGCCTGCAGCTTCTAGAGAATGTACATGTAGATCTGAGATAGAATGTCCACTCTTGAAACTGAGTTTAAAGCTACATGTACACATGTGTACATGTAGTCTCTAGTAGCTGTTAGGATATTTCAGCCTGCGACTCTCTTCCGCAGGGGACATGGCAGGGGACATTTCGGTCAGGAGACATTTCAACCATGAGACTTGGCAGTATAAGTGTGGGGTATGACTTTTCAGCCGCGACATTTCAGTAGTGAAATTTTGTTTTAATTCTTTGAAATTCAATTTAAGATAGTAAAACAGATGGAACACACAAAAATGTCATGTTTACATGTGGCTACATTTATCATTCATGGATGTATGACAAAATAGGAACCCATTGCCCAATTAATAAAAAAAATACTTTTTAATACACTCAAAAACACTATGAGGTATGCACCAAGTTCAATGGCAGGAACTGAACTTCCAACAGGACAATTCATGTAATTCCATTTCATTATCTTAAATTCAATTCAAGGGAAAATTAATGAATAAAATTTGATTGTCGAAATGTCACAGGCTGAAATATCATATGCAGTACTATGGCTGAAATATCATATGCAGTACTTAGGCCCTACTGCCGAAATGTCATTTGTTGAAAAGTCGTGGGTCACTGAAATTTCTTCTGCCAAAATGTTGTGTGCTGAAATGTTATGGATCCAGTCAAGAACAAAGGTTTTACAGAGAAACCTGTTGATAATGTGATCGGTGTATGCATGTGACCAACACAATCCGGTCAACTTATAAAATTAACAAGCCATCAATCAATAAGTGTCAATAAAAACATTTAAGTTGAGTGAGTGAATACGATTTGACATCGCTGTCAACACTATTTCAGCCATGTCACAACGCTTGTTTCCTTTCCACACCTGGAAACCAAACAGGTTGGGTCCTGTTCCTTTAACACCTGATAAACCCACGGGTGCCTCAGTTAGTCATCTCTTAGAATAAGCTCTCCGAGGAGCTGAGACCTATTCTTACCATGACCTGGAATGTACACAAAGACATCCCAGGTCAATCCCGGAGAGCCCCACACGGTCTTTTAAGTTGATGGATTATGTACAAGTTTTATTTGATAGGCTTTAAAACTGTTAGGTTTCCTGTTTAGTTGATTGGTTCGTCAGCCATATTGGATTGTCCCAGCTAGCTGTATTAAATATATTCAGAAATGTCTATATCCAATGTTTCAGTTACATGTACTTCAAATTGGTTACCAGCTTATTTGGTAATGTAAGTATGATAATGTGCCTGATTTCAAGACCTAATAATAGCATGAAATGGCATTTTTATTTAGTTTAATTGATCACTTCGAACCACAATTTATAAAGTTCATTCCAAAAAGACTCCGCTCTACTTGTTCAAAAACGAATTAATACACGATGTTGCAACAGAAAGTGCCTTTCTTAGTCCAAGTTGTTTAAGGACATGAGGCCCAATCTTGAGTGAAAAAATATTATTTTGATTATCATTTTATCTTTATCAAGTTCAAAACACTTCCCTTCTCATACCAAAATAAATTCTGGGGAAAAATGTCCCCTACATGAGATTTTCGTCATCAAAGTTTCCACTTTCGAGGTGAAAATCAACACACGTCAGACTCGCCTGCAGGAGCAATTCGAGTAGCTGTTATCGTTGATGGTATAAAACGAGCAGATATTG
Source organism: Hanleya hanleyi (assembly GCA_036873755.1). Lineage (NCBI taxonomy): Eukaryota > Metazoa > Mollusca > Polyplacophora > Lepidopleurida > Hanleyidae > Hanleya > Hanleya hanleyi. The sequence continues at coordinate 45,415 of JAVTVY010010227.1, read as the reverse complement.
CATGACAATCTGAATTTCATGTACAAAACCTGTAATTTTTCTTCCAGCTGAGATTTGACACGTGTTTGTTTGTAAATTACATGATAGAATGTCTTGGGTTAATTTCACAATGGAATAGCCGCTCCAAATGTGAAATGTTTAATCAAACAAGCGTTCTGAGAACCCCAACATCTCGCCTTGCGGGGTCATCCGCCAAAGGTGCAGCTGTATTGAAAGCATACATGTAGAGTAAACAATAAGGTCTGCAATAGGTGATGTGGTACAGACAATAATGTCTGGAATAGATTATCTGGTACAGACAATAACATCAGTCCCATGTGGGATTACTGGCAAAAGTTAATCCCATGTAGGATGGATAGGTCAGTGGATAGGTTACTGCTGTGTGGACCAGTCCCATGTTATTACTGATGGATAGTCCCCTGTGGGATTACTGCTGGATAGTCCAGTCCCAAGTGGGATTACTGCTGGATAGGCCAGTCCTGTCTGGGATTACTGCTGGATAGATGAGTCTCGTATGGGATTAATGCTGGATAGGACAGTCCCGTGTGGGATTACTGCTGCATAGGCAGTGCAGTGTGGGATTACTGCTGCATAGGCAGTGCAGTGTGGGATTACTGACTGCATACGGCAATCCTGTGTGGGATTATGGCTGAGGAGTCCAGTTCCATGTGGGATTACTGCTGGATAGGCTAAACCTGTGTGGGATTACAGCGGAATAGATCAGTCCCATGTAGAATTATGGCTGGATAGGTCCGTGCCATGTGGGATTACTGCTGCATATTACAGTCCAGTGTCATATCACTTCTGGATAGGTCAGTCCCATGAGAGATTACTGTTGCATAGGCCAGTCCCATGTGGAATTACTGCTGGATAGGCCAGTCCCATGTGAGATTACTGCACGATAGGTCAGTCCGGTCTGGGATTACTGCTGGATAGGTCAGTCCCGTGTGGCATTACTGCTGGATAGGCCAGTGCCATTGGGATTACTGCTTGATAGGTCAGTCCTGTGTGAGATTACTACTGGATAGGCCAGTCTCAAATGGGATTACTGCTAAATAGACCAGTTCGGACTGGGATTACTGCTGGATAGTTGAGTTCCGTTTGGGATTACTGCTGGATAGGTCAGTCCCGTGTGGCATTACTGCTGGATAGGCCAATGCCATTTGGGATTACTGCTGGATAGGTCAGTCCCGTGTGGGATAATTACTGTGGGAGAGCTGTGACCAAGGAAAACATGAAACATGTCCACCAAGTTTTATAATCATCCCACGAAAGGTTCAACAAACTTTCCATGTGCAGATCTACATGTCAATTTTTGCCCAACAAAAACCTTATCAATGGAAAGGTACAAAGTCTAAACTGCAATAATTAGGAAAAAAATTCATATTTAATGTCATATTTCTTAAATATCACATGCACATCGTCGAATCACATTGAACTCGGGTAGCAACTGTCAAACTCATCCAATGAAAGCTGACAGCTTCAGAAAACTTTCCATATACAGGTGTACAAGTATATACATGTAATCATTATTGGCAGATTAAGACAAAACCCTCAAAATTTGAACAAAAATTAATATTTCATCTCCTAAATACTACAGGTACATCTTCTAATCATAAGAAACATGTGTACCAAGTTTCATAATCATTCAATGACAGCTAACAGCTGCAGCAAACTGTGGTGTACAGATGTACATGTGCACTTCAGCTGAACGCAAAACTCATTCATTTGCCATAATTTGGAGAAAAATTAATATTTTATCTCAAAAATACATGTAGCACAAGTTCATCCTCCAATCATAAGAAACATGTGTACCAAGTTTCGTAATCATCCAATGAGAGCTGACAACTGCAGCAAACTTATCATGTACATGTATATGTATACATGTAGAGGTCTACATGTACAATTTACCTAAACAGAAATCTCATTCATTTGCCATAATTTGGAGAAAAATTAATATTTCTTGACAAAAATTGCACAGGTACATCCTCTAATCATAAGAAACATGTGTACCAAATTTCACAATCATCCAATGACAGCTGACAACTTCAAGAAACTTTCGAAGTACAGATGTACATGTGCACTTCAGCTAAACACAAAACTCATTCATAGGGATTTAACATTAGAGTACCCCAGGGGTAGTACCCCCAGGTGGCATACCCACCCCCCATATTTTTTTTATTTTTTTAAATATTTTTTCTAGATTTTTTTTTAACTTGCTAAACATAAAACCTTATCATTTCCAGGCAGGGGACACCGACACCGACATCCTCTTTCCTCCCTCACAATATCTCCCCTTTACTTCGTAAGGCGAGATAATAAAATTGCCTGGATCTGTACTGGTCGATATGATGTATTTAAGGAAAAACTAGGAGGGTGTCTTGAGTTTTGAAGCCGGGTGAAGGTGGTACTATCTGAAAGTCAGAGATCTTGTCATATCTAGTTGGATATTCCTTATAGAATACATATAGTCAATAATATTAGTTTAGTTCAATCACAAATAGCAAACTTCTACAAAGTTTTAGAGCATAAATTATGGGTCCATTAGAGGTGCGTTGCCAAGATGTCGTTGGTTGGTTGGCTTGATTGGGCACTCCATCGTATTACAATGGGCACTGGTCGTTCAGAGTATGCTGTGCAACTCGTTCCCCCACACCGCCCTACACATGCTCCCTCATGCCAATGACGCATATAGCCATCGTTAATTCCCCATAATCTTCTTTATATCTGTATCCATATCATCTAACCTTGATCAGGTCCCATACAGAGTATGCCGTGCAACGCGTTCCCCCACACCGCCCTACACATGCTCCCTCGTACCAATGACAAATAGCCATCGGTAGTTCCCCATTATATCTTCTTTACGTCTATATCCATGTCATCTAACCTTGATCAGGTCCCCAGTCTTCCCTCTATTTCTCTTAATCTAATTAGTTCACCCATTTCTCTTCATTTTCCCCAATAAAATACCCCAACATTTCCGGTCATTTTGTCTATTTTCCGAAATCATAAATCCAGTGCCATTGAAATTTTACCCAGTATTTCTCATTTTCCTCAATGCAATATTCCACTATTTTCCCTTTGCTGTGCCTATTCACCTAATGTCATAAAATACAATGCCTTATATACACCTGTGCTTTCCCCAAGTATTTCCCCTTGTTATTCTCTGTCATATATCCCAGTAAGTTCCCTCATTGTGCATATTCACGCCCATACTTCCCACTGTCTTCTGTGATCAACTCTTTTAATATTTCCCTTATTTTCAGCGATCAAATTATGCCCATCCCCTCATGCCCATTCCCACAGGGTAATATAATCCAATGCCATACATGCAGCTTCCATCATCCAGCATTCCCAGACTCCAGTCTATGTACATGTACATGTATGTTCCCTTGTGTCAATGGTAAATAATCCCTGATGCTTAATACTCCCCATCATCTCTGATTCTATGTGAATAATCGGTCCATACATACTCCATGTAAGCGAGCACGAGATTGGGCCATTATCCCTCCTTGTAAAGATGACAGTTTAAAAACGACACTTTGAAAGAAATGTATATTATGTACAGTTTCTCTCAGAAGGGGGGCATTATAACCCCTTCCTACTCTTCAGTTTGTGCCAAAATTTAACAGGTTTTTTTTTTAATTGGTAAATCTCTCCAGAATGCCTATAAATTACAGTTCAGTTGTAGGCCTACATTAAACAACAAACGTCAGGTCAACCCTGTCTCAGCATGCTGGGGTGTGTGATATTAGACCCCAGTACCAGTTCATAAAATGGATAGCCCCACACAGAAGTTCCAGCCTGACAGGGAGCTGGCCTGGCTTAGTGTATGCAGGCCAACATTAATTGTGTGACCTGGACAGAACTGATATCATAAGAGATGACCAGAGACATACATGTATGTGAAAGTCAGAACTGGCGCTCTCCAGTTATTGGCATATAGGACAGATATCACAGGGTTATAATAACCCAAAATCCCAACCTCAGCTGTGGTCCATCTACCACAATCTAACCAGCAATATAAAATGTACATGTACATAGTAGAAATAAACAAACATCTCATATACATGTACAGTCATTTCAGATCATCCATATATCCCTTTGATGTAAAATCATTAAGCAGAAAACTCTGATGTTTTATACCCATTCCTTTTCGATACCATCCATTCAACAACAGGACAGATTGTCAATTTATGATCATCTGATATTAAGTAACTGTTAAAGCATTTACAGGAGTTTAATTGCCAATGCACAGTGCCCAACTAGTGTATGGGCAGCCAGGTTTGAAATTCTGTTTTTATCCGCACACACGAAATTAAAAGTCTCTGCCAGTCCGGAGATCACATGCTCATTGGCAATCAGCCTGAGCAGGATAACACATATATATTTTTTTGGCAAAAAAAACAAAAAACAAAACAAAATTTGCATAGTTTTCATTTCATTGGTTTTTAACAAAATTGTGTTAAATCCTATGCAAAAGGTCTGGGTTCTATGGCAAGCCATTCCAGTATTTAATCGGTTATTTCACATGTGTTGCACTTTTGCACATATGTCAAAAAGTTTCCAACATATGTATAAAACTGTTCAACATATGAGTAAAAGTGCGGATTTATTCCACATATGTGTAAAAGTTTTATACATTTGTTGAAAACTTCTTTTTTATATATGTCAAAAAAAGCCTTTTACACCTATGTCAAAAACTTTTACACATATGTGTAATACTTTTACACGTATGTATAAAACTTTTCAACATATGTGCAAATCTTTTCCACATATGTCTAAAAGTTGTGACTTCTGCCGTAAGCACCTACTGCTCCCTGGTATCGTTTTGGCGCCTTTTCCACCTGCAAACAAAGGAACAAACTGTCCACAGTGATAACATGGTATTCAGTAAAGTTCACCTTGAAATGGCTAAGAGACTGAGCCCATGTGTTTGTTTATCTTTGACCTATGTAGACACTGTTAATGTCCAAACGCCCGTTAATGTCCAAATTGGACATTAACACGCAACGAGTGCGTGTTAATGTCCCACGTAGGACAATAAGACGCCAGCATGAATGTTATCGTCCAAACTTTGGACATTAGCGGTCGATATGTATCACTTCGACTGTTATTGTCCTAAAACAGTCCCGCCTCTGTTCCAAAATTTCATTGAGACCATTTAGCGCGCGCCTACAAGAAATGTGTTGATCGCGCGTCGTTTTGAAGAACGAGAATCGATATGACCACAAGATATTGAATTAGTGAAAAAACGAACTACGGACTATGAACTTTTAATGAGCACAAGAAAGCATTGAAAAAACATCAAGACACAGCGAAATCGATTTGCGAGACTACAACCTGTGTTAATACATCCATCTTGCACTACGAGGAATCGATATGACCACAGATATTGAATTAGTGAAAAAACGAACTACGGACTACGGAGTATGGACTGTTAATGAACACAAGAAAACATTTAAAAACACCAAGACAGGGCGAAATCGCTTTGTGAGACTACAGCCCATGTTCATATATCCATCTTACACTGCGAGGAATCGATATGACCACAAGATATTGAATTAGTAAAAAAACGAACTACGGACTATGGACTGTTAGGACATTAAGACGCAACTTGTACATATTGAAAAAAAATCAGTTGCAGGTCGACCGCTAATGTCCAAATTTGCCCTAGGACAATAAGAGGCGGTTAATGTCCAAACTTAGGACATTAACACGCACTCGTTGCGTGTTAATGTCCAATTTGGACATTAACGGGCGTTTGGACATTAACAGTGTCTACAGACCTAGCTGATTACTCCTACACTACTGTATTTCGGTTCTGTATGCGAGATCATTGCTTTGTTAATTCAGGCTTTGTTTCTCCTCTTTCATTTTCAAGTTCGCATGGACCCACCCTATTCTATACCAAATATAACTACCGCAGTTTGTATGATCTGCATTAGCAATAATCTAGTACTATTAGTATTATTATTATACATGTAAGCTTCCATGTCCTCATTATAGTTCAAAATTTCTCATATTGCCGGAGAGATGAAAAACAAATCCTAAACGGACAGCGCCATTTTGAAATGGTCGTTAGATAACAAACATTCAGATTATACTACAGGGAGCAAGTCCATTTCCTTTCCATTAACTTTCCTGATCTTTATTTAACATATGTACAACACTTTTTCACACATGTGGAAAAACACTTTATTTGACATGTGGAAACGTTTTGCACATACATGTAAGGAAACATTTTGCTCATATGTATAAATCTTTCCAAACATATGTATAAAACTTTTCAACATATGTGAAATAGTTAATTTATTTTACATACGTGTACATGTATAACTTTTCCATGTATGTCTAAAACTTTTCAACATATGTTTAAAACGTTTCAACATATGTGTAAAAGTTTTCAACGTATGTCTGAAAACTTTTGCACATATGTCTAAAAACTTTCTTTTACACGTATGTGGAATTCTTTTGTACGTATATGCAAAACATTTCACCATATGTCGAATAACCGATTAAATACCGAAATGGCTTGCCATAGTGCTCAGGCCAATTAATTTATTAACTTATTATTTAACAGACCACTCATTGACAATGATTGTATCAAAGGACAGCCATCTTGTATACATGTACATTTGTACATGATACCCTAAATGGGATTTTGGAGTATATATGGACCAGCTGGTGTTATCAAAATGATCCCACAAGTGCTGAAAAGAAAGAACTAGGACAGTTTATCACTGTAATTCAAACATGTAGAATTCCAGAATTTTCAGTCTTATGGAAGTAAAATGATTAAGCTTTACTTTGGAATACCATATTAGAAAATAGACCAAGATCTTCATACATTTAGTACATGTACTAAACTTTCCTGTTTAGATGACATTTGAAATTGTTGATTTTTTTTGCATTTCATATATTTTAACTTAAGTTTGCCTAATGTTTCGAGTTCAAATATGTTTCCTTATAAATACATTGTGTTTCCTAATTTGGAAATATTTTCCTAATTCGGAAACATGCTTACTAATTTGGAAACTTGCTTCCTAGTTTGGAAAAACAGTTTGGAGTTGTATTGGTACATGTATAATACATGTGTAAGAATGTACATGTATTATTATCATCGTTATATGAAGAAAGGACACTTGTGTTTAACCTCATGAATATAATGGAGATATACTGATTATCACCAACTGAACATTTCAAGCCTACAGAGAAAACTTTACAACCTTCAGTTTTCTTTAAGTAAGTAAGCTATATTTAGTTATACAATGAGGTCCTAACCGTTGAGCAATTTACATGTAGATGACATTTGACTTTGAGGATAGTATTGGTATTTTTATAGGATTTATGAATGAAAACTCAAATTTGCCAAGGATTCAGAAAAGTTGCAAATTTTGTGAATTACTGTTTAGTTATTCAATTAGGAAACACCTACATGTACATTTGAAGTTTTTCGTGAATATTATTTCTTCAGAAAATATGTATAAATGGTTCCAATATTTACAAGGGAAACATTACCAGTCCTGATCCAGTAAACTTTAAAAATGTCTCCAATTCAGGAAACATTTGCATTTGGACAAGCCAAGGTTTCCATTGTAGTAAACCATTGTATTGAGACTGGACTATACTTCACTAACAAAGGCTAACAAACAAGACACTTATTGTCCCATAACAAGGTTGTGATATGCTATATTTTTGTGGATGGTCATTGAGCAAACAATGCAGAAACGGAGAACATTATTCCTGATTTAGGAAGCTTTTTGAATGTCTCCAATTCAGGAAACATTAACATCGGGGCAAACCAGTGTTTCTATTTTGGGAAACCTTCAGGCAGTAAAATATAGATAGATGTATAAAACAAATGTTTAGTTGCTCAGATAATTTTCTTTACATAATTTTTCGGTAAACAAATTTGTAATGATATACTGCTTTAGACTCGTACGTGGGTTCATAGATTATAGAACTTCTGAGGTATGCTCCACGTTAATTTGTGCTCAAGTCATTATGCCATTATTGTTTGGTATATTGATAGGGCCTCTGTTTTTTTTTTGCCGTAACATCATCTGTTCTCCATGACGTAACGTACATAACGTCACCCGTCCAATGTTTAATTCGTCGCCTTTCTTCATGACACCTAGCCTCCGTGGTAATTTGTAAACAATATTGTGAATATCTCTATATAACATTCGATCATACATGGAAAATGCATAAATATTTGAACAATCTGTATATTTACTAGCAATTTTGATGAAATTCAACAGATCATTTGATAAAGGCTCTCATGAAAGTTAAAATCTTGTGCATTAAATATGTTTATGTGGAGTGTAGCTCAGAACTTTGTGTATTTCTATAATGTTTGTATTTGTTCCAGTTTGAGAAAGTTAATGTTTCCTTCCTCTGATTCAGGGAACCTCATGAATGTCTCCAATTCAGGAAACATTAGCATTTGGATGGACCAAGGTTTCCATTGTAGGAAACCATCAACTTAAGACTGGAATACATGTACATGTATCTCAGACTAAGGAAGGCTACTAAACTAGACACTTACAATGCCATAACATGATTCTAGTAAGCTCTCTTTGTGTAGATGCTCATTGAGCAGAGGATTGCCGGAACGCAGAAATTTTTTCCTGATTTCGAAAGCTTTTTGAATGTCTCCAATTCAGGAAATATTCACATTAGGGCAAACCAAGGTTTCCATTTTAGGAAACCTTGCAGGCAATATAAATGTACTTTTTATGTGAAACAAAGGTTTAGTTGTCTAGACAAAACAGCAAAACTGACTTTCCTTAATATTATGTTTCAGAAAACGTATTTGTAATGGTTTGGGAAAAGTTGCAATTTATGTAAACAGATGCTTATGTATTCAGATTATAGGAAACATCAGAGTTTTTCCTGAATATTATTTTTCCAGAAAATATGTTTGTAATGGTTCTAGTTTGAGAAATGTTTCTACTGTGTACATGTATGTTTCCTGTTCAGGAAATATTACAAATGTTTCCAGTTTTGGAAACATAACAAATGTTTCCTGTTTTGGAAACAAAACCAATGTTACTGATTTAGGAAACTTTTGGAAAGTTTCCAATTCAGGAAACATTTGCATCTGGGCGAACCAAGGTTTCCATTTTAGGAAACCATTGTATTAAAACTGAAATATCTCCGACTAACGATAGGCTAACGAGCAAGACACTTATCGTGCCATAACAAGGTCGTAGTAAGGTATCTTTGTGTGGATGGTCATTGTGCAGAGCAGTGCAGGAACCGAGAAAATTTGGATCAAAATTTCATTCTCGTATTATTTGCCCAATTACAACCACAAAGAACATTTTTTTATTATCTAACATGTAATAGCACTAAACCTGCATATTAAGATCACAACTGGGTAAATTGTTTGTGTTTTTAGCAATTTATGAATCAAAACTTAAATTTTCCTGTTCAGGAAATATGTTTCCTGATTTGGAAACAAATTGCCAGAATGGGCGATAGGTTACTCATTTAGGAGTTGGCCCGGACTGAAAGAGCGCGGACAAATGATGCTTTGGCGATTAGAGTTATGACCCTTGAATAGCTGTTTTTTGAGTGGATGTCAAAAAAGGCAATCATGTACGGATAACCTCAACACAAAATTCTGAAGCTAAATCGAAATGGACATCAAACGTTAAAAATCTGTTTGATCTGTAGTACAAAAGTTATATAAATTAACGTTTTCCTGACAATATGACAACTTATTGTCTGTTTGTCAAAGAGATAAACTGATAACTATATTGAACACCAAATGTACTACCACTGTACATAAACATATGAAGGTGCCGGAACTAGTGTTCGACTATTCCATATATTATATCCTAAGCCCAACATCATGTGTTAGCGTCTGTTTCAATATGACGAGCTATGAAATCAGAAACTTTCTGTTTCACAATAAGAATTAACTTGGGAGGAGGGTGCTCCGAAATATAGAAACTATAGAGAGCCAAAACTTTGCGAATCTGTAACTTATCATATTGGGGTCAGTTTGAGCCTATTTGCATAACCCTCCAAGTAAGGAATGACGAGAAAAGTAAAAACTGGCTCTGTGTGAGGATAGGTCTACGATTTGGAAATTTTGGGGATTTCTTTTCGAAATTATGGAGTTTCCGAAACATTGAATTTTACAAATTTTCTGTGCAACATCGTGTCGATCAATGTAATTCTTATACCATAATAGATATTTTGAATTCCTACGAGTTAACATCGAAGCATGTTGTAATTGAACCTTAAAGTTGATGATGCACACTTACCCAGAAACAAACAAACAAACAAACAAACAAAGAAGAATGAATTGACTAGGAATCAGTTATCAATTTGCAGTAGTAAATTCTGTACTTATATTTGACAATCAAAGCAATACAAAATGTATTTCTTTTAAAGATGCATGAACTTGATGTATGTGAAACAGTACGACGAATTACTCTTATTTCTTCGTACACAATTTGCAGTAAATGTGTTAAGTATACTGTATTTTATATTCATGCCAATAAATCCTGTATTTCAAAACATATATGCAGTAACTTATAGTATCCACCGTAATACAGTAAGGTACAGCTTGTATTACAGTATTTTACTGTATTATATTTCGCAGTAAGTTACTGTGAAAGAAAGCAATAACTTACTGCACCTTTACAGTAAAAATTACAGTCACTGTGTACCTTACAAAGAAAGAGATTAAAGACAAAGACAAGGATTACGTTACGGACAGAACAGAGATCTCCTCTCAAAGAATTTACTACATCAAACATCATTAAAACCTCCCTAATCATTACACTATGAAATGATATACCGTTATCTTAGTTACAGGTGTTCTGTAGCACATGCCGATGTAGATACCGTTATCTTAGTTACAGATGTTATAGAGCACAAGCCGATGTAGATACAGTTATCTTAGTTACAGGTGTTATAGAGCACAGGCTGATGTAGATACAGTTATCTTAGTTACAGGTGTTATGGAGCACATGCCGATGTAGATACCGTTATCTTAGTTACAGGTGTTATAGAGCACAGGCCGATGTAGATACAGTTATCTTAGTTACAGGTGTTATAGAGCACATACCGATGTAGATACAGTTATCTTAGTTACAGGTGTTATAGAGCACAGGCCGATGTAGATACGCCGGAAAAAAGGGAGACATTTACAGGAAACATATCGTCGGATCGACGTAAAATATAAACTTGTGAAGTTATGTCAAGGTCGATTCTGCAGTTATTTCACATAATATTGGAATACTTATGGTTTTGGCCGATTGGGATTGGTGCGGATTGTGTTCAGATATACATGTATACTATAGAGTATGATGCATATAATCATCGATTTGTGGTACCGGCTTTACCACAAATTGTCCGGGACTCTCTTTGTAACTTCTCAAACTTATTAGTGAGGTGCGATATTAAATATATTCACCAAAACATTTCGTCACGGACCTAGTCAGTCGTATTACACGTGTCATGTGATCGAGAGACAGACATATGGCGTATACATATCTCGCTTAGTAGCATTTGCTAGATCCTGTGTTAAATGTGATGATTTTAACCAACGTCACAAAACATTGTTGCAGAAACTTATAAAACAGAGCTATTCCACCAAGCGCCTCCACTCAAAGTTTCTCAAATTTGGCGATACATATCGCATGCTGATAGCAAAATACGAACGTAGCGTGCAAGATCTATGGCGCTACGTTTCGTAACTTGTGTCTAATTCCGCTTAACCCGGGGCTAGGGGCCGTATGAACCCATGTACTTCAAGATCCTCATGGTACTCATATGAACAGTCACAATCAAAGCGTGAGTGAGATACATCATTCTTTAGATGACGACTTTACAACGAATATTATGGATTAAGAATACTGATCAGCGATACGGATTTGATATTTTTGGAACATCATGATGTCTTGCCGGCATCATTGAAAACTGTTGACCGCTTCTCTCTTGCAGGAAACAAGCCTATGTTTATGTATACTATGATTGTCTTTTTGAATTTGGTGCTAATACTGTTATATGGAATATGAAATAGGTCTTTGGATTATGGACGCGGATATTCTCTAATGGACGACGGCTGGATTATGAATGACGGACTAGACGCTTGTAATTTATCTGTTTTAAAAATATTTTTCTTATCATATCAGTAATTTTCCATAGTTAGGACCTCCTATATGCAGTGATCGACTCATGCATCTTTGGGCATATCTTGTAAAATACCATATTTATGTTTCTCAATATATGCAATAGGAGTGTACAGTAAAACCTGCGAATACCGACACCTGGGTAAACCGACCAACCTCTAAATACCGACATTATCCATCTTTGTCAAATTTGCATCCATCGATAAGTTAATAAAATAACCATCGGATCGAAAACCCCATGACCCCATGATAAGAAGTTTGGTCAGAATTCACGTAGTACAAATCTTTGTTTGAAAAATTATCTCCAAAATTGTTCTGGTCCTCGTCAGATTCAACTTGTGTGATGAACATATATGGAAGCATTAATTAGGATTCCTCGTGAAATATAATTGGACATATTTTATCCGAAAGATACAGACGGGGATTAAGTCACACTCTCTCTTCTTTGAAAAAGTTCTGGTTAATAAACAGTTACATCTGGAAAGTCTATCAACAATCGTTCCAGAAATATTAGGATATTGGTATTGAGATAACTTAGACTGTCAGGAAACTTTATCTTGAAAAATAAAGTCATATTCTGATAACATCAGATTGGCCGAAGGGTAAAAATTGGTGTTATTGATCAGATATCCTACATCATAGCATGCAGAGTGATGAATCTCATTTAGCATACTACAATAGGCTTACCGAGTGAAGTACCTGAGTTAACTCCCTTAGCAAACCAGGAAGCGATTAAAGGTGTGACTCAAAACAGTTTAATGATTTTTTACCTGACATCGGCGGTTACAGGTAATTTCTCTGTTGATTTATGCGTCCTTTTCTCTCATGTATAGTCGCAGTATTGACATATTACTTTATTAGAAATAATTTTCATGCATTATATCATGATACACAGATCCGGATAACTAGGTTTATGACAAGTTGTTCATTATGCGTATTACGTACTGTTAGCAAGGCCTGTGAGAGGTTGATGTTGTTGTTGTTACTTGAATTAAAAGACGTATTTGAATTTCGGTATACAAGGTCATTCAATAGCAATTTAGGACCAACAGGAATGTTCTTCTTGTCATTATGTTAAAAGACTGCATCTAGAAATCGAATTTATTTATTAAAAATTTAAATTCTTTCAGACTATTTGCGGTTTTAATGGAATTGGGCAATTGGTGTCAGAGTATTGCGCCCTGGTAACGGATTGAATGTATTCCGCGTGTTGTTGTTTTCACTGTCGGGACTTTCAATTTCTTAGTGGCACGGAGATTATATGAAATATGTTTGATATTAAATAAGTCCTGGACATAAGGTCAGTTAAGACAATTGAGGGACTTGTAAACTTATGCAACCAGCTGCCGTTTGCGATGAAGAAGAAGTGTGGAGAAACCTGATTTTATCAACAGCTCCTCATATGTAGCATTAAAATCATTATATACATAGCAAAGGCCTCTGCATTGTAGCTTCTCCAACTTTGTTGCATCCGATTGTTTGCAATTAAACCAGACTAAAGAACAGTAATGAAAGTGAGATTGTATAAATGACTTCAAAATTGTTAATTTTACATTGGTATTCAAGAGATAGATAGTGTTTAAGAGCACCCAACTGTCTAGCCGCTTTTCTACAAATTTCAGCTACATGAGCGGAGAAAGACAAATGGCTATCAAAGATAACACCTAACAACAAAACGCTAGCCTCATTATTGATAGTGACGCGTTCATCACTGGACAGTTCCACGTCACTCGTAGTGTTTGTGCCAATAAGAACTGAAATTTTGAGGGATTTGGCTCCATTTGGTTCTCATCGAACCACTTGATACAGTTTTTGCCCTCCGTTTCTAAACAATCCTTCACCTCAACATTTGTACTTCCAGTCGCACTTAACGTGTTATCATCAGCATAATAGTAGATCAGCATAATAGTAGATCATCAGCAGATAGTGTTTATCTCCAATTTCGCCTTGATCAACTTGCTCGTCTTTCAAGTATTAGGTACATGCAATTCACTTTTAGATTTTCTAGATGAAACAAGTGCGTGCGTAAAGTGTACAGTTTGTTTAACCCAAGGGGGACTACTCGTTATGGTTTGTCTGCCTCGATGCATAATTGAAGAGAAATACCAAACTAAAGTATCTGGCATGACCAAAAATGTAGAGAGAGAATACCAGAAATGACATTCCCTCTACCTAAAGGAGTCCACTCTATGTGTCGTATCCCTCACAGAGTAAATAGGAGAAAAACAAACTGATCTGATATATAAATTTATCGGGTATTTTTTTAAGCCCTTCACGTACCACTGGGCATTTATTTCACATCAATGACCACGTATTCTACAACAGAAAATTTGCCCCTACAGATCCAGGTGGCCAAGGAGTAAACAGGGCGTATATGTAATTTACCGGGTATTCAATGTAGGGAAAAGGGAGAATGCGGAAGCACCCCTTGAGTCGGTAAAATGTAATCTCCCAAATTTTACTCTTGAGTTTTTCGCACGTCAGATTTGACTTTTTTTCCTATCACTTCCCTCCACAGTCAGTTGTCCCCTTCTAATTTTCTCTGGTTTCAAATTTTAGGCATGTCAGATTGACATTTTGGTACTTTGGCATTTCTCTTCCATTTTGCTTCGAGGCAGATACATGTAAGCCATTTTGAGTAGTCCCGTTGGGTAGATAGAATGTAATTTCCAAGATTCCGTCTTGAACTTTATTCATATCAGATACGCATGTGTGATTCTCCTCCCGTTTTCTCTATCTTGAATACCTATACTTAGATATATAGGTTGATGGAATTCCTCTGCTGTCCTATTTCACTCTGTGAAGGATATGCCACACTGGGTTGTCCACGTTAAGAAGATGGAATTTCATTTCGAATTTTCTTCTCCATTAATGTTTGGGCATGTCAGTTTGGTATTTCTCTTCCATTTTGCTTCGAAACCAACAATCCATACTCAGTAATCCTTCTTGGGCAGATGACTGTCATTCCCCAAGATAGCCATGTCAGATATGTCAGTTTGGCATTTCTCTCCAATTTCACTTGATCTTGATATCACTACATTCCATTCTATAGTTTTTCTATGTCAAACCGAACAGGTGCATGCTTAAAGTGTTTAGTTTTGTATGGCTCGTCTGTCTCAAAGCAAAATAGTAGAGAAATACAAATCTGTATCTGACATGACTTAAAAAAAGGACGAAAGAATAAGAAATGGCATTACGTCTACCTAAGGGAGACAACTATATGTGGCATATCATTTATAGAGTAAATATGAGGAGAAAACCAAACTGACCTGATGGAAAATGGAAAATTGAACCGGGTATCTGACATGAGCAAAATTCAAGAGTGAATATTGGGAAGACAGGAGAGGTAGAACGGACTGACCTGCCTGACATATGAAAATATTCAAAAGATGGAAAATTGAAGGGAAATCAAAGTGTCGTATATGACTTGACTAAAAATGCAACAGTGAATCTTGGGGGAAGGATATTTTATGTAACCGTGGGGGACTACTCGATATGGCTTGTCCATCCCGATAGAAAATGAGAGCGAAATACTGAACTGGCGTATCTGACATGACTGAAAATTGAAGAGCGAGTCTTGGGAAATAATATTTTATCTACTGAAGGGGGAGGACTCTGTATGGCTCGTCTCATTCGAGGCAAAATGGGACCGACATACCAAACTGACATGATCTGTCTAAAAATTCAACAGTGATTATTGGGAAATGGAATTTTATCTACCCAAGGGGAAAACATGCAGTCTGGAGGTCTGCAACTTTCCACATGTGTAGACACATGAATAAGGCCGGATTTTTCTGGTTTATCCCGTAGCATCTGCAGTTTCAGTTTCCTCAAGCGGGCTCAGTTTGGGGGTAGTCGTGACAGGGACCTGGCTCTTACAGATTATATCCTATAGTGGGGAAAAACCTCTGATGCTTGTTTAGACATATTTTTCCTCCGCACGGCATTCTATTTCATGGACAAAGGTATGATGAGAACATAATTATTTCATTGAAAATCACTTGCACCCGTCACAATTAATGTGAAGTAAGACTTCAAGAATGTGTTGAAGTTAGCGTTCCGTTGTAAATATTACATTCAATCTGTCTACTTCTAAAAAATACTAGCATAAGTATTGTTGAAATAGAAATAGTAGAATACATAAAAAATATAGCCACGAGCGGCAGCGAAAGTTTTCGAGTGTATCAGTAATAGTGGTTGTTCTTTCGTTATTCTTCATGTTGAATAACATGAATATAGCCTTTTTCGTCATGAAAATCTATTACTTGAAAATCGGTGAAAGCCCATGCATGTTGAAAGAGATTCAAAACATTTATAAATGTTGAAATCTGACGATTAGATTTTTCTGAGTTTTTCATGATGCAAAATACTAAATCACAGGAATCTCTTGGTTATTGTAATAATTTTGAGTGATTATGCCTGTGGGATCATGTGATTTCTTGTCAGTACTCCGGCATCGTTTCCCGCCGCCGGTTTGATGTTGCGTTTAGTTGTTGCCTGTATGGTGAGATTCTGCTGATGGACATTTTGTTCCGTGAGCTTTCCCTCTGAACAAATTGCTGTGAATGTGAAGCGATTTGTGCTGAAGAATGAAGCTCTCACATGTATTTGCGTATCAATACGAACTTGTAATACGTAGGTACTCCCTCGTTTCGGCCGTTTTTTCTGTCTTGTGGCCTTATAGTTCAACCGACGACCTCATCGCTCTGAAATATTTGTATGTCATTCATGATGTCCACATGAACATCTACAATAAAAGCGTGGCATACAAATCATCACAGGGATAACTTTTGGTTCTTATGATGTTTTTGGAAATATGCAGTCAATGTGTTTGGCTGTGGGATCATGTGATTTCTTGTCACTTCCCCGTCATCGTTTTCCATCGCCCTTTCTACCACGGTGGCCGTCTTTAGACCTACTGTGTACATAAACGGGCGAGTGAGTGAGTAGTAGAGTTTAACGTCGTTTTCAACCTTGTTTCAGTTATATAACGACGGTGCCTATATATGTGCCAGGAGACGACAGTGCTCACAGTTCCTATTACCCTGGACACTGATCAGCCCAGCCAGTACAGAACCCGGTCACCTATCCAAGTATTTACCGAGCTTAACGTTGCTTAACTTCGGTGATCTGACGAGAACAGATGTGTCCAACGCTGTAAGCCGTACACAGTTTACCATGTGATTTTGTAATAACACTTTTACATGATTTTTTATGCACAATTTGTCAAAAAGTGCAGATCGAGCATAGCCGAGGCTAGAAATAGCCCCTAGGCATTTGGTCCCTCACGAATTTATCCCTAATACTTCGATCTGATGGGAAGATGTGGAAGCTGAAGAGTGTCTTGCCCTAATTTGCGAGAATTGTTTTCACACCAAATGATCGTACAGTACCACAGGACCGTGTCTCAGATTAATGCTGACTAATCGATGTTGAACCAATGTTGTTGTTACCACACGCTACCATAAATTATACCGTACTACTAGTAGTCTCCCTTGCCTAAAGCAACCAACACTATTATTTGGGACCGCTTGATGCATAATTTGATGTAACATCACTACGCCAGTGCGCTTCGGCTGTTGTAAGTCCGCAAACTAAGTCCACCTATCTGACACAGTCAGAAATGCTTAATCATACAGGATCGATAAATAAACTTCAGATCGTTTACTGTGAACGTTTAAACAATGAAAATCCATCAAATATACTGTTTAGTACACTCCGAACACCGATCGCTTGAAAGTTGAATTTCTTTTTTTTGCCCTTCTTTTACACTGATTGACCATGATCCCAAGCGTCAAGCACTAACGATCGGTACTCCGAAAACCGACCTGTTCGAACTAACATCGATGTTGTTTTTGTTACCACACGCTACCACATGTATTTAATTTCTTATTATATGTATAGTATATTGTTGCGTGTGGTAACAACAACAACATCGATTCAACATCTAATCACCAGCATTGTTTTAATGATTCATCATCGATCAATCAGTATTGTTATAATGATTTGAGACGCGGTCCTATGTACAGTGCACCATGTTGACGCAACAATATTCACTTTATCTTAAAACACACAGAAATAAACTCAACACAAACTGAGATTATATTGCAAACCCCTTGCAGTTCACCATTAAGGGAAAATGTTGAAATGTTTTTAAAACGTTTTGAAAATATTTTCCCAGAATTTTCGGGGTGCGGGAGGGGCAAGAAAATACAGGAAAGGTGGCGACGGTACAAGAATACATTTTTCATGAGCCTTCATTGACCTACTTCACCGGCAATCAATTTTGGCTTCGTTTAATCATTTTTCTAGGAGGAAGAGAGAAAACGGTTGCATGCAGGCAAAATGAGTAACGAAGAATCTGACGTGACCATGTTCACAGGTCCGCAAGATCCAGATGAATCGCCGAATCTGGAGAACGAAGTAACAGGGGGTGCTGCTAGCGATGCCGCTGGAAACGGGATAGGTAAGAGATATACACTCAGTATTTTCATCTTCCATATTTCCATATGCATGGAATTATCTACATTTTTCTCACTGTTGATAAGCAAAGCAAATAAGTCAGGCAACGAATATCTAGCGTCTCAAGCTGGGTTGCTGGCTCATACATGCGACAGAGTGACTACCGCGTACGCCAACACAATTGTGAGAAGTCCGTCCACATTAGGTAAAATTTTGACACATCTTGGAGAAAAAGCAAGAAGTGAATAAGCGACCGGAAGTGACGTCACCTTCACATCAACTGCACCCTAATCATGATCAAGGGTCACAAGATCTTTCTTCCACTACATTGAGGTATCTTTGAGAGAATCTTGGCTGAACAGAGCTAACGTGTCGTTATCCATGAATAGAACAGAAAGGGTAGATACTGTCCCATTGGGCGGTCACTTTCTACACTACTATCATCCATATTTAACGTATGGACACGTCCAGCGCCAGAATTTCGTTGTCACGGATTTTTTCTAGTTGCAAGCTGATAGATTGACACGAATCGCTGTTGGAAGATACCAATCTGAATTGAAGAACTGTTTGATAAAGAGCATCCAGCATATTATTTTGACGACTCTGAAGGCGTCTGACAAGTAACTGCCAGGTTCTCGGACTTCTCATGTTCAACGTGTTCACACAAGCGACCACAGAGGGATTAACATTAAAACGGTTATGTCCGATGGTAGTCGTACTGATGTTGCCTGGCAGTATTGGAGGGATGTTTCAGATGTAGAAATTGAATTGAAATCACCGTTTTACTCCAAAAAATCAAGTTTGGCTTCCAGCAAATCATACAGTAGCTGGTATGAAGTTTCATATAATCAACTGTCAGTTGTTCTTATTTTCCGTGTGTCAAAAGAGTTTCTAACGCTCAATGATGTTGGTAAATAACTTAAATGATTTCAACACTGTCTTGAATAGAGAGGCAATACAGAAATACTTGAACGGCAACCATTTATTTGATGTAGTACGAAACTTCATGGTAGAATTGTATCCCCGCTTTTATTAATACGACTAATTAATTTGCCCTCCACAGATGGTCCCGATCCCCTGAGGGCAACCATGGCTCACCTGTTCGAGGTGATCTGTACACAAAATGACGAAGTAATCAGGGAGGAACTAACTGCCCACAAACATCTACTGAACAACGAAATAGTCATAAGTAAATACACCAGCTCTATTTAAAACTAATTATATACACTCAGCGATTCAACGATTATTTTGGAACGTCAAGAGAACCATTACCTGAATTTCTCTGAATTCTCTGAATTCATCAGCCTCGGTTCATTATTCTCCTTGATTTGAACTGCATGTGTAAAGCTGACCTATCCTTACATCACTCTGTTCCGGTGAAGGAACATACACCCCCCTCCCCGTACACACCCCATCCCACCCCTTGTCACATTCCGGGATTATGGTGTCACAAGATACGCACTTGGATCGTGAATTTGCCGGCAGGTTTCGCAATATGACAAAACGGCATAGCACAATTGTCATTTGAACCTTGTCGCTCTGACCATAAAGTACATGGTACAGAGGGGACCGACCATGTTCTGCATGCATGGTGGCAAATCTGATTTATGGTCGATCTCACCATATTTGTCATGGCCAAGATCCGTGTTCGACCATGCAGATGTCCTTCTGACATTTATGTAGGCCAAATGGAATGGCGATTCCCTGTTCTGGCTAGCATACATTAAGACAGTAGAGGACGTTCATTTCTAGAGAGGTTGAATGTTTTTTTTTAAATTTCAGTATTTTTTCATCAGGTTAAGAGAAGATGGTCCATGAAAAAATGGGAGGTGGGGGGTAACCATACACGTTAAATTAATATGGCAGCCAAATGCAGGAATATCACTTTAAAGACATAACACTGAATACCTTGGGAGATTTTTTTGCTTGATGACCAATAAATCAAACTTCCCGAGGTCAAGTTCCTTGTTGTGGTATAAAGTGACTTAGTGTGAATTTCGAGGGATTTCAGAGGCATACTTTTCAACCTCGGATGCACTTTGCACCCTCCAAGAGTGGAATCTAAAATGCCAACGTATTGGTCAGTCCAATCAAGCTATCGAACCACCGGTATAACGCATAAATGGTTCCGTTGTGGCTTTTGTTTATTTTCATCCCCTTTTGAGATGTCTGGATACTTTTGTTAGGAAATCCAGCTTGTTTTGAAAAATTCGACAAATCACCATGTTGTAGCCCCATATTAAGAGCAGGGAAATGAACGTCCTCTACTCCCTTGATATAATATTTGATTTCCGTGTCCCGAAAACGAAATCTGTATTGATACCTTTACTGATAGAGTCTCGGGGTTATCTATCATAGTATATACTTTCGATCGAAACTGCACCCGAATAGAATACGAGAAAACAAATGTCTCCATTCTCTACCGTAGGATAAACGATAAACACTCATCATTGCAAGGTTTCGTGTGTAACAAAACGATAATAAATCCTAAGTACTCGTTTGTCTTGGTCACATTGATTGCTACAATGACGTCTTGCTTTGTAGGTGTCGATGACTACTTCGACTGCGATTGGCGATTCGAATTATTATTAAGGAGTGAGAACTTAAGATGCGCCATAATGAAGATGCTTCGAAATGATAACTGTAAGTATCGGCCATCAGTGAAAAAATCGTCATTTAGACTACTACACACTGCAGCTTATCTCGGGAAATTATGGCTGATAGATTTCCTCCTAGACCAGGGCTGTTCGATTGATGTCGACACGGGTTATTTAGGTTACAGCCCTCTTCTGCTGGGGATAAGTAATGTGAACATTGAAGTAGTGAAAAGACTAGTAGACAGAGGGGCCGACCCAAACCCACGCCGGCCATTTTATATATCTCCGGTGATTGAAGCTTTGCGAGATCAGCCAAATCGTCCGTACAACAATATCATATTGAAAACACTTCTTGATACCGGCCGCTGTAAGTTGAATGAAGCCGATCGGGATGATGCAAAAGCTCTATCAACGGCGATATTCAGAGGCAATGCCGCAGCAGTTCAAATGTTGCTAGAAATGAAGGCAAACCCAAATGATTTCGACGGAAATGGTAATCCAGAGCTTCACTTCGCTACACGAACAGGCAAGTTCGCTATCGTTGCGGCCTTGATCAAGTATGGAGCCACAGTCGACATTCGCAATCGAGATGGGTACACAGCTCTGCTATATGCTGCACGTTATGGCCAACACGAATGTGTAGAAATCCTTCTTTCCCATGGTGCCAACCCAAATGCCTTGACCCAATGGAAGAACACACCACTGGCTTTGGCGGCCCGTTGGAATCACTTACAAATTCTCACCAGGCTGTTACTTGAGGACGTGAACGTGAATAACGCTGACAAGGACCTCGATACTCCACTTCACCATGCTGCATTTAGTGGCGGTGTGGAGTGTGTCAAATTGTTGTTAGAACGTGGTGCTAACCCCAATGTTATCAACAGGTTCAAGGCATCCCCCCTGTGGAATGCCGTCTATATGGAACGCTCGGACGTTGTTAGAGTTTTTGTTCTCAATAACGTTACCTTAGAAATCTTTAGTCATGGAAACCAGGTACCTTATAAAAGAGCGGAAGTCGCGATCTTGCCCTCTTACCATACAGAGAAATCTGTGCTATGGGTGGCTGTAGAACGAGGACGTGCAGACATCGTGGATCTTTTGGTCGAGGCCGGCTACAATTTGTGGAAGGAGGGATGGTTAATGCAGAACAATGAAGATGGTCTTCCAAGAATATGTTTGCCTAGAAAAAGTTTGAAAAAGTTTCACAGATTAAATTCTATTCACTCACTCACTCACAGATTACTGACCCTTGTCCAGCAAGTTCCCAGTCTTAAGTTTACTTGTCGGAACTTTTTGAGGAGACGATATAGTCTATTCCAATTAGAACATTTGACACAAACTTCATCGCTGCCGGCTACTCTGAAAGAATTCCTTCTCTTGAAAGACATAAGGAAATACTCTTGTCAAGCGAATGATCAACACTGAAAGAAATAATGTGGTCAAAATGACCACTTTTGAGCGGTCCAGTGTCAGGGTGATGATGGGTCCCCTGACCACCATTGCAGTCTTAATCTATTGTGGTAAATCGGTTTGACCACACATGCGTAGTCAGCGAGACTAAACTGAGTAGTCAAAGACTGTGATTCCAAGCTGAAGCTACTGACATGAAAACATCAGGGATTACTTATGTCGGGTGACATGCGCATGGTCTTGCACGCCATAGTACAATCGAGGAAAGTGGGATTGGTGAATATCATATGAGACAAGGGAAATAGTATCTTGCAACCAGAAGCCAGTCAATAGTTTGACCTTGGAAGTACTCCCTTGGACCAGCAAAGTGGTCAGCTGGACCTCTAAGGGTAACGCCTCGGTTACAATTGCTGGACCACCTAATTGCGCCCGCTAACTGTATCTGTGAACACATCAAATTCTTATTTTATGTTCTTCAATTCAAAAGTATTTTTGGATTGAAGTTTGAAATTTCCTAAATTTACAGCTTTTCTTTTATGTGAATGTTAATGAGAGAACTCTACCATTCATCATTCCACTTAAAATATTTGTATCATATTCAGTACGCGGATACGAGTATTGCATGGTATCAACAAAATGCAGATGGAACAAGAAGAGCATTCTGATCTCTCCTCGGAGATCTGAGAAGAAATGAGCAGCTATCTTGCCATAACCGACTGATTGATTGTTAGATCAAATTGTCCCTGATTTCAAAATCTATTTACGTTTGAGGAAACTCCATAATATCTCCACATGTCGGGTGATTTATGTAGGCCAGAACTACATCGCAGTAACTCTGGCGATGAAATTTAGCTATTTATTTCGGAGAAATTCACTTTTGTGCACATGCCCGTCTGAGGTCACTGATTATTCGATCTGACAATATTATATGCAGATGTAACCATTGTGATACCAGGAGTTATGGTTGTATTAGTTACGAAACCTTAGTTGGCTTTCCACCTCCTATCATGCTTCACGAGCTTCTCGCAATTACGCCAGTGCATTATGGGAGCTGGGTACCGGACTAAAAAACCTATCCTATTTATTTGCATATGTTTATCTGGATATGTTTCCAAACATACAATTTCCTTGATATACATATTAGTAGTATAAGAAAGACGAATCCCTTAGTATTTGGGTGGGGGTAAATCGTAGAGGATTGTGACGTTATAGATGACGTCACTTTTGCTGCGAGGTCACTTCTGGTGTGAGGTTAAGGGTCAGTGGCCACGTGACTTGCGAACTTACGCTGCGAAGTCAATTATGGTCACGTAACTTGAGGGGGTTTTCATTGAGGCATGTAGGTATTGCATTTTTGGGATAGGACCGGGTGTTGAATTGCGTTGAACATCAACGACATCACCGCGCTGCATTGTGAGAATAATTAAAGTATAAATCTGCCATCTAAGGACCAATCTTACATTCCTTTTTTTCCGTACTGATTTCTCACATAAAAAGCACAAAAGCCACCCGTGGGGAGCGTGTGGTGATCACATAGTTAGCTGGCTACGAAATAGCGCGTTTGATAATCAACCAATTTCTCACAGTCTATTGGGATCATAAGAACATATACATAAAAGAAATTGTGTCTTTGATAACCGAGCGATTTGGTCAACGTTTATTCGTACGAAGTAGGCTCTCATTTGCAAATTGTCCGGTAATGAGTCAGTGAGTCAATCAGTCCATCCGAATCGTTTCGTCGGCAAAATAAAGAGAACCGTTGACTTTAGAACCTTGATTTTTGGCATGAAGGTGCATTAGGGAACTGTTACCAGCAAGTTCTGACCTACTGACCTACTTTTGATGAAAATTTCTGGTGAATTTTGATGACAAACGCTGGTGATTCTGACTTGGGCAGTGCCCATCTTAATATAGGCAGAATTTCAAGGGGGGGGGATGGAGATTTCCAAGAGTTCAGTTCGCGTCGAAGTTCTAATGCCTACCCTACTTCGCAGGTCCTGTAACGTTAGTCACGTGTACACTGCTCATGTTCTGAAATTAAGGTTAATTTAATGCATTCTAATTATACAAGAGTATTTCTAGGTTTAGTTGAATAATAGTAGTGGGGCGCGATGGTCAACTTTAGAGGATGGACATGTCGGAGAGAAAATTCGCCGAAAATTAATTGTGCGCATGTGCGAACGTAATCACGTACGTCCCGCTCCCAGAAATCCAATAGTACAGAAGTCACTTTCGCTGCTAGTGAGTTCTGGTGCTAGATTGTTTCAGGACTACACAGATACAAACTGTCATTCATTTGGCATGGATACACAATGCAGCGTGCAATAGAAATAAGGATGAAATGCCATCAGGTTTCACGGCTAAAGAGTGCAGTGGATGATCATGGAGTGCATATTGTTACGCTAAAGCGACAATGATTCCCGGTAGTTTAGTTCATATTCCTACGAAGTAGGCTCTTATTTGCAAATTGTTCGGTAATGAGCGAGTGAGTGACTCAGTCAGTCCATCCGAATACTTTCGTCGGCAAAATAAGGAGAACCGTTGACATTGGAACCTTGATTTTTGGCATGAAGGTGCATTAGGGGACTGTTACCAGCAAGTTCTGAGCTGATCTACTTTTGATAAAAATTTCTGGTGAATTTTGATGAAAATCACTGGTGATTCGGACCTGGGCTGTGCCCATTTTAATACAGGCAGGATTTCAACTTTGGAAGGGGGGGGGGGGTCCAAGAGTTCAGTGCGCGTCGGAGTGGTAATTGCTACCCTACTTCGTAGATCCTACGGCGTTAGTCACATTTCCATATATTTTAATGTCTAGATACAGATATATCTGATGGATATTATGTTTGAGGTATTATTGAGGTTTTTATGATTTATTTCTTAGAACGTTTATGAAGCATTTCTCATATTTCTCGGAGAAAATTTAGTGCAAAATTACCGATAATGATTTACTTTCATCTCTTCTTGTATTTTTCCCGCTTGACATGGCAAAAATCATTAAAACAAAGGTGGTCTATCAAACTTTCTGCGCTGTCTCCGGAACGACAAACAATTGAGAACTGACAATCCTTGACTTTTTAGTTTATCATACACAGCCAGAAAAAAAGGTGATGACCTATCACCATTTAATGGTGATCAGACCTGGTCACCTTTGAAAGGTGATGAGTTAGAGCCATCACCTTTACATGGTGACGGCCATCACCTTTTAAGGGTGATGACTTTGCCTCCTCACCCTTGAAAGTTGATGGCCTAAATTTACAATCATTGCTCACCACTCTTCAGAGGTGATGGCCATCATTTTAAAAGGTGATCCTAAAATCGCTGACGGCTCTAACTCATCGCCTTTTCGGGGTGATAGTTATCTGGCTGTGTATTGGGGTCGTTTTCAACCTATTTGCATAACCCCCGAGGAGAAGATCATGGGCAAGTTCAAGATGGCGGGTACCATAAAAGTGATGTTTTGTCTCTTTTCTTCAAAATTTCTGCTTTTCCGCGAGGAGAAGTTTGGAAAGTTATTTTATTTTACATCACATTAATATTTGCTAATTTATCGTGCACTTTCTGCGGAGAAATTGCATGATTAAAAATTTCGAAAAATTGGATCGAAAAATCAACCCAAAAATGCAATTTTTTAAGATGACGTCACTGTGACGTCATCAAAGCCGCCATATTGGATTTTTATACATTTTCTGGCAGATCTTGACCTAAGGGTATAGTGTGGAAAGTTTCAGCTCCCTAACTCAAGGGATAAGAAAAATAATTAGGGGTCCATTTCGCCTCCCCCCTCCTTCTAGGCTTGGACAGATCCCAAAAAGCCCAGGGCATATAAGGTTAAGATTAGTATGAACAGGAGTAATTAATTTCGCAAAAATCAACCTGACCCCTTAATTTTACACTCCAGAGTTTCGTGGCAACGGCCCCTGTCTAATTTCATAGCGCGGTAGACCGTCAGTTTTCTGCTCCATCATAATTCTTCTTGCCTTTTTATGGCTCTTATCTCTAATACCATCCTGTTCGGCATTGCCAGTGTTGCAAACGGATATATACGGATTGATGGCTGGGTTCGTGTAGACAGTGATCGGGGCCAGGGAGTATTTTTTCCTGCCTCGGTTATGCCCCTTGGCTGTGCGTAAAAATAATGAATCAATTACGGCGAAAAAATCTGACGAAAGACAGGTAGGTTGACTCCTACTTTTGTTTCAATTTGGCTCCGGACCTGGAAACATAGAACAGAAATTTAATTGAAATGGCTTTTACAATTTTTTTTTGTAATTGGGCCCATATTGGCCAGTTTCCTACTTTTTAAGGGGTTTTCTAAGAAAAATGAAGCAAGTTTGAAGCGGAATGTCCGACCTTCAGTTTTCTATAACATATCTGTGGTGTGTCTTAAAATAATGGCTTGATCGCACTCTTACGGAAAATATATACAAATGAGTGATTTGGGTTGAAGCGTTTACGAGAATTGTTGGCGAAAAGCGGTTACATGTTCTATTCACTGCCGAATAGATTAATCCCTGGAGAGCATCCTTAAGAGCATTATAGTGCAGTCTATGCATTATATCAATGTAGCCTCCATTATGGAGCGGAAATGTGTCATAACGCCAAATTGTTCAATTTTGATTGCCTAGTTGCATCTGAAGCGCTAATTTTGAAGTCAGTTAAAAAAAAGAAGACTAGGAGTTCGAGTATCAGTTAGTATAATATATATTTTTCCCGTTTAAGCCCTGGAACAACCCACCGAGCATTTATTCGTTGGCTACGGTTTTACAATATACTCTTACAATACTCACGTAGCCTGTGCGTTAGGGTAGCAAAAATTATATATAAAGATCAGATGTAACATCTAACACGTTATATTTCAATATATTTCCTGAGTACTAAATGAAATATATTATGTATATATACCCCCCCCCCATCCGAAAGGACAAGGTACTCTCTTGAAGTATTCAAATTTATCAATTTCCAAAATCGTGTGAGGCACTTTAAGTAAATATCATTTATTACAGCTGTGCTATCTTACTGGTTGCGTATACTTTCTTTAATATGTGTATATTCCACTTTATTTCACTAATAAAAAGTTTGAAATACGGAGCCTCATTTGTTACATGACATCTGTAGATGAAAAACTTTGCATGCATTGTGAAGTGATTAACTAATGACTGATATGGCTCTGTTTTATAGTATCCATATAAAATTTCGTTGCCAGCTATATCAATATTAGGGTGAAACAGTCGAAAACATAGCATTCTGTGGACATTCAATGAAATAATTATCTATAGTATCGTAATAGTAATGTGTTGCACGTTGGATTTTCTTTCACCTTGATTCGCCTACAAAGGTGCTGGTTACAACGAATTATTTTATATAACACTTTATATTGTAGTTGGTTAACTTTATTCTCTACGGGTAGGGTGTGCGGAAGAGACCAGATTTTTTTTCTTATGAGACACGTCATCCTGAGCATTGGACCATTTGCCATAATCAAACTTTACCGTACCTTTACCATGTAACATGTTATAGAAAAACTTGCAAGTCATAAATTTGTCATTCAACTCCATCCCACCCACCGATGGTGTCTCGTGCAAAGGTATATCGGCAATGTTTTTATTAAATGGATTGGATCTAGAAAAACTATTAACAGCAGGAATGATATTGCAGTAGTCCTTTGGAAGATGAAAATGTACTTTTCCTGTAATTCTGACAGAGATAGCAACTTGTTATTCTCATCGTAAGATGTTTTACAAAATAATACCAGCATGATGCCATACGATGTTGTACACTGATTTGTTGCCATATAAAATATGGTTCATTGTGCGGGTCTGTACCTTCACCTGCATCTTTTATCTTGCACCAATTTGCCAGAATTTCCATATTATATCGGGTAACCTATCAATTAATTTTGAGATATCATAGATACAATTCAGCAAATATGTTAGTCCACCTAATTTTCTGAATATTTCGTTTGTGGTTAATTTTCAATACGAAGGTCTATTAGCAAAATATCGATTTAACCACACCAATTTCATTCCCTGGTTGTGCGTGTCCAAATCTGACTTTTACCCCACCGTTTCTAACACTGCAGCACAAAAGACTTCTCTTAACTTTTTCTTGACGATAGCTCCAGATGAATCGGAATATCTCTTTATTGACATTAGAACTGAAGAGTTTAGGGATGGGTAACACCGACTATAGGTGTGTAAGCCTTGACAAACCTTCACCTTTTGACAGAAGTCATATTCCATATAAATATGGACGACCAGATTTGAAAGCGTTTCCCCAATGTTTTATCTAAATTTTCTTTTAGTGCTGAATTTTTTGTCATGCCTAACTAAAATACCCAGCATTTTCAACTCATTAGTGACTGTAAGCTGTGGTATATTTATGTGTTTCATCTTCCCTTTGGAGAAAGGAAATAATATACTTTTGTATATATTTAAACAGAGGCCTGGAAATTTTCCCAATAACTCATATTTGGATATAGCATTTCTGACAGATGAGATGTCTTTTAATGTTAGGTTTGAGTCATCTGCGTAAAAAACTCCCTTGACTTCTACTTTGTTTTGTCTTTGGTAGTTTTGTCTTTTCATATTTCGTTGTTAATAACTTTTGATACACAAGATAAATATGTATGGTGAAAATGGGCGCCCATGTCGCGTTCCTCGATGCAGATCGAAACACTTGGACGATTTGGTCAAGTTAATAAGACAGCTTTTTGCTCCATTGTATAACGTGAGGACATATTTCCAAAAAAACTGGACCAAAATTGAACTTTTCTATAATACGTAAGACATGCATATGTATGGCCACTCAACAGAGTGAAATGCTTTTTTGATGTATAGGAATAGTAACCAGTTATTCGAGAAATGATCTTGTTCTAAAATATCCAGTTAAAAAACGAATAGTTTCTTCTATAAAGCGACCGTTAACGAAACCGGTTTGAGAATGGTGAATAAGGTTATTCGATAGGGGTTTTGTTCTGTTTGCTAATACTTTAGGAATGATTTTATAATCATCGTTCAAAAGCGATATCGGTCTTTTTTTTTTTTAATATTTCACATCTCTTCCGGGTTTTTCGATGAGGGAGATTATCCCTCTTCTCTGGGATACACTAGGTGTTTCCGATTGTAATGACTCCAGAGCGGACGAAATAACCATTATCTTCATTTCACTCCAAACTTTTCTGAAAAACTCCACACTGAACCTGTTACTACCTGGCGATTTGTTTAGCGGCATACTAAATAAAGCTTCTTGAAATTCAACTTAACCAGTCAGTACCTGGCGATTTGTTTATCGGCATAATAAATAAAGCTTCTTGAAATTCAAGTTCTGTGATAGGAGATTCTAAGTTGTCACGATCTTCTTCGGGAAGCGTTGGTACTGAATTTGGGAAGGTTGTTGGAAAATCTTCTACGCGACCAGGAGAGTTCTGCAATTCTGATTGGTACAATTTTTAATAATAAGATTTCGATTCGTTTAGAATATCTGTTTCTTCGGTTTTTCAAGCCCATCTGTTTTTATCAGCGGAGTGATATGATTCTTTGTGTTTTTTGTTTTTTCAAAGTTATAGAAATATCTGGAGCTTTTCTCTCTCTTCTCAAGCCGTCTACATTTTGAGCGAATAAAGGAGCCCTTGGCTTCTTCTCGTATAAAGGAACTGGTACGTTTAGGTGGACGAACCACGCCATGTCAGGTACGATTGTTGATCAAAAGTGAAACTTTAAATATAAAAGGCGCGGCACGAATAGCTTAAACTATGACACTTTGTTGAAATATTGGGAGCATGCATGAGTGCCATGTTTTTTAATAAGAACTCTCCAAAGTGGTATTTTTGTATGAAATAGACAGTTTTGGGTTGAAAAAATAGGGTTTGCCTATCTGCAAACATATGAAGATAAACTATAACCACAGAAATATTCAAATATAATAATCCTCTATTAAATCCTTAGTTGTTTAGCAAACCACGTCTTGATTATCGCTTTATCTTCATATAAAAAATGAAACTTTATAGAATATTGTTTTAGACATTTGGTGCTCAATTTCAAGTACGATAATTGGAGCTTGTTATTTGTAGTAGTATGAACTGGCGGAATGGATAGGGTCGCGAGAAGAGTTATTTTGATAGACAGTCTGCTGGTTCGAATCCCAAAATAGTCGTCGAATTTCTTTGAAGAATTTTATGCCTTTTTCGATTTTGCACCATGATTGCAATATATATGTGAATATTTGTTTGTTGAAAGAATGCTTCCAAATTGTCTAGATCTCAAGATATAATATTGCGAAGTTTTCTCTTTCCCTGCTATAGCTTGGTCCGCGTGTTTAAAGATTAGGACACAACAATATCTGGACTGATTTAATCATCTTAGTATTTAGTCGTATCAAAAGTGGGCACAGAAAGCTCGTTCTGTTCAGTGAATTCGAACATATATATATGTCTATGATGAAGAGTATTTATTACCCATTGGGATACAGGCCATAACAACAATGGTCTTTTAGTTATGTGCCTGATGTGGCAAGCAAAAGAAAAAAAGGCCAAGTGAGGAAATTATATGTTGAACATTCATGATGTGTGAGTCGACAAAATGCAGTTTGTGGCCATAATCCTTAAGTTAGGGTGGATGGAGGGTGTCTGGTTCCATGTTTCTTCAAAGATTTCTTCTTTGAAGTAGCAGGAACGCAACTTTGATGGATGGAGCTAAAATATTCTTGAAAGCGACGTTAAATTATATTCACTCACTTACTCACCATAATCCTTACCGACAACAGTTCTACCGGCGGTAAAGACATGGCGCACGTGCAGGTGCTGGTCAGCGTAAACCCAGAAGGACCGTTCGATCAAACGAAGCTGGTCGTGCAACCGATACTTTGAGGACGGTGAGCAAAGAGCACATTCATTCGGAACTTTAAACATTGCTGATTATCCTCAATTCCCACATTGTGTGTCGTTGTCAGTTGTGCGCCATATACACTGCTCGTCACATACCGCATAGGAGGGTATATTTACAGTATATTTATTGTACAAAACAAGCGCTGGATGAGCGCAAAGACCTCCGTCGAGTATGGTTGGCGCTAGCCGACAAAATTTCAAAAATAGCCCTCGGGCTAATTCGATTTAATCCTAGGGCTAATTCGATTTAATCCTAGAACTAAATCGACCAGTCGTAATACATTTCCTAAACCCCGGGTTACATTCATTTAGCTGTGGGACTGAACGATTTAGCCCTCGGATTTTAATATTTAACCCCTCAGACTGACTGAATTAATCCTCGATAGGATTTTTAACCCGCGGACTAAAAGCATTTAATCCTAGGTCTAATTCGATTTAGTTAGAGCTAAATTGACCAATTGTGATACATTTCCTAAACCTCGGGTTATATATATTTAGCTCTCGGACTGAACGATTTAGCCCTCGGGCTTGAATATTTAACCCTCGGAGTGATTGAATCAATCCTCGGACTGAATGATTTAACCCGCAGACTAGATGATTTATTCCGAGGGTTGGATTATTTAGCCCGATGGATAGATTGTCCAATCAATCGTGAGTTTCTAGACCGCATATTAATCAAAAGCAAGATTAGAAGATGGCCACGTGGTATAAAGTTGGCGCGTTTGTTCATTTTGATCCTTGCATATTTGTTCGGCTGTCAGTCTCAGACCCCAAATGACTGCCCGTTATCAAGTAATAACACTTTGACATGATAACAGTAAAGTGTAAACACACACTGAATTTATGGGTTAAATCCTGCTTGTGTTTGCTTTGCATTGAGAGCAGCTGGATAAGCTATCATCGGTTTTACGGCGGTAATCTGCTCCCATATAGGCTTTAATATACCAGGCCAGGTAGTTATACAGCATTACATGTACACAAAGATTTTTGATAGCGTAGTCAAACCAATTCTTTTATATAATTCCGAAATTTGGACTGTTAAGATATTCATGAATGTTCCCCAATTGAAAGCGTTCCTACCAAGTTTTGCAAGTTTACTCTTGGGGTGAACAAAAAGGCATGTCATGCCGCTGTACGGTTAGAATTGGGCAGAATTCCCATGACACTACACGTCAAGATTAACGGGAATACTGGTGTAGGCTTGTTAATTTTCCTAACTCCAGGCTTGTGAAATATGCGGTCTAGAAACGCACAATTGATTGGACAATCCAGACCTCGGGCTAAATAATCCAGCCCCCGTGCTAAATCATCTAGTTCGCGGGTTAAATCATCTAGTCTGCGGGTTAAATCATTCAGTCCGAGGATTGAATCAACCACTTCGGAGGTTAAATATTCAAGCCCGAGGGCTACATCGTTTAGTACGAGAGCTAAATGTATATAACCCGAGGTTTAGGAAATGTATTATAATTTGTCAATTTAGGCCTAAGTGAATCGAATTAGACCTAGGGTTAAGTGCATTTAGTCCGCGGGTTAAATCATATAGTCTGCGGGTTAAATCATTCAGTCCAGGACTGGATCAAATAAACCCGAGGGGTAAATCAATTCGTCCGATAACTAAATGAATATAATCCGGGGTTTAGAAAATGTATTACAATTGGTCGATTTAGCCCTAGGATTAAATCGAATTAACCCGCGGGCTATTTGTGAAATTTTGTCTACTAGCGCCAACCATAGTCGAGGCAACAGGGTCCGCAGGGGAATACATCA
The DNA here is from genome assembly GCA_036873755.1 of Hanleya hanleyi. Classification (NCBI taxonomy): domain Eukaryota; kingdom Metazoa; phylum Mollusca; class Polyplacophora; order Lepidopleurida; family Hanleyidae; genus Hanleya; species Hanleya hanleyi. The sequence goes on along the minus strand of JAVTVY010010227.1, from coordinate 12,140 downwards.
CTGAATAACATAGGGCCGGATGCCAAGCTCAATTTTGCATTTGTTGGACGTTAACTTCACCAATGGTAATTAACCTGGGATTGAGGGTTCCCCACTAGCATGTCCAGCTACATGTGTAGGAATGTGGAAGTCACATTTCCCGCAAATAATTTTTGTCTGATTTCACGTGCTTGAAATATTGGAGTATAGAATAGAGTATATTGATGGAAAACCTGGAATACTGCTTGAGACATTAGACTCCTTCCCAATCATACCTCCCCCCTGAGAGGACGCCTCCACCCAAATCAACACGTTAGCGACAGAAATGAGACCATGTGGGCCTAGTTTTGCCAACTTGCTTGTGATTTTGAGCTATAGGCCTTACACATCAACACTTCATATTTTGTATATGTACAGTATAGCATCCTCATTGACAGAATCCTATATACAAAACACACCTGATTTTACCGATACTCTGTTCTGATCTGTCTCAGCATCATGTGACGAGGATTCAATGCGCTCGGAATAATTTTGTATACTGGTGTTACAGGTCACCTTCACCATAATGTATCAATTACCATGAACTTGTACATGTATCACATTCATATTGAATGGTGATGGCTGATGAGAATATTGCCCATATGGAACAAAGGGCTGGATTCCAGCGAATACAAAGTTAATGATAATCATAAATAACATGCAATTAATAATACTATCAAATAATTATGTTTATTCCTTGTCGACATCAATATAATACAGAAAATATTATGACTGAATCATGGTAACAGATATTCAAGGGTATGTGTGTTTACACAAAACTGAAGGAGACCCATGATGCGTATTATATTATGTTTTAAAACTTCACTTGCTAATCTCGATTATGTTGCTTATTGTGAAAGTCTATAAAGTTATGAAAATAAATTTAGTATGATTGCCCATTGCCCTCAAATTAGAAATATCTTCAGCAGCTAAAGTAAAGCCAATCATATCAATATATAACACCATGGTATTGTTGTAATATCACCCACGTATTGATCGTTGGTTAAGAATGTAATGAGATACATATATACCTGTTCTTTGTGTTATTCTGTATGTATTTTATACATGTACATATACCAGAAGTGGAATTGAAATTTGAATGAAATAATCAAAATATGTTCGGTTTTTACCTCTACTCAGGAAATGAAGTCTTTGTTTCTAGAAGCTAAATCATTATAGACACTCAAGTCCTTACCTGGTCAAGGGAGATAATTTTGGGAAAAAAACAACAAGTATAGATCCACACTGGTGCAGAGCAGAAAGTTTTATGACCTTTGATGATATTTGTGGAGCATGCTGCAGGACTTCAACTTCCATGAATCTGATATTATCCACACAATCCCATTCTACATGGTATTTTTGCCATAGCACCGATAAACTAGATCCCTTCATTTATGTGTTCTAGATCCAGGAGCTATTGGGAGCTGCAGGGTTTGTAAAAGTTAGATCCAATTATTCTGAGAGAAGGAATGAAGTCCGGCATGGTTGGCTTAAAGTAGAAGTGGGCATCCTTGGAAATATCTGACCGATTGACACATGTATCACTCTGCCGGTGGTCATTACATGTGTAATGTTTATTTTCTGAGGAATCAGCTGATATCCAATGGGTGGTGGGGGTGGGGGAAGGGGGGTTGGGGGGGGGGGACCACTGTCATTCAACACCTTTCTGACACAGCTGAACCAATCAATAATCTGTTTTGGTTTTTCCATTTCATCCAGTACATCCATTGTGTAACAGTCCTGTTGCCTCTGAAATCAGAAGTGCTGAATCCTTGACCTGCAGGTTGGAAACAATTGTATACATATTTAATATCAAAACTCACTTCATTGAAAATGTTGATGACCTTCATTATATTTCATTCTTTCGTCATACACAACAAGATGAAATCCATTATACCAGTTCCCACCTTTCATACTTAATAGAACTGGGAACCTGACCATGTTACAAGAATTTGCAAAAGTATGAAATGAGAACTGAGTACTATGAGAACTTAATCCAATCTATGAGTGATCAATAATATGAATTCTGAAGAACGATGGTGGATCTGGAGCACTGGTTGGATTGTTGGAGTTCATGTTAGTGGCATGAGCATGATAAGCAAGGTGTAATCCATTATACCAGTTCTCACAGCATACGTGTACTCAATAGTATTGGGACCTGAATGGTATCCTTACTCAAGGTAATTTGAGAATAGATTCAAGAATAAGTTTTAACTCAGTGTAATTGACATGTATGCTGCTGGGAGATGAACATTTGAGGTGGGTATTGCAGGCCTGCAAGTGGCTCACAATAAAATATAGGAGAAAATTTGCAAAAATATAGGAGAAATATTGGAGTTTTCAGAATAAAATATGGGAAAATATAGGAAATAAAGGAGTGAAAGACAGGTCTGTACTACATTTTGTGTTCCAAACTTGGTACTTTTCTGGTGTTTAATCAAATGACTTTCACCGAATGTGGTCCTAGTGGTGGTCTTTCAGGCGACCTGTTCTGTTGTCTGATCCCGCATAGAGAGATTGAAATGTTTTTATATTTCCCGAGCGAAAAATCTGAAATGTATTTCCTCATGTCAGTTTGACTCATTACAGAGCATTGATAAAAGTTTTCACGAGAAAAAGTAAAAATATAGGAAATATAGGTTTTGAGTAAAATATAGGAAAATATAGGAATGACTCAAAAATATAGGAAAATATAGGAAATATAGGAGGCACTTGAAGGCCTGGAATTGGGACAGAGACACATGTGGTTTGACAAACAATACACTATGGTTTGATCCTTCATTACAATAATGCTGGTAAATATTTTATAAATGCACAAGAAATTCATGCCAAAAGGCAAAATAAATACTCCCTCCCCCATCCCCCGCCCCAAAGGAAATAGAATTTATCAGCAAAATTTAGAGAAAAAAAAATTTGAGCAACCTATCAATAATTCCTTCATGGCGTTCATTGATCTCTGTGTGCTATAAACCGTACCGTATAAAAGTTCATTTTGATGCTCCTTACCTGTTATTTTCGGGAAGCTAATTCCTTCTTTTCCACGCTTGTCGCTTTTATTAAAGTTTCCGGCGCTGGGGATCAGCTGTAGAAGAGCCGTTTTCACGTCGACCCTGACTTTCCCCATGTTACGGTAGACGCCATATTGTGTAACTGCGCATGCGTATTGGCCCAAATACTAGCAATATGGCGTCCACCGTAACATGGGGAAAGTCAGGGTCGATGTGAAAACGGCTCTTGGACAGCTGATCACCAGCGCCGGAAACTTTAATAAGAGCGACAAGCGTGGAAAAGAAGGAATTAGCTTCCCGAAAATAACAGGTAAGAGGCATCAAAATGAACTTTTATACGGTACGGGTTATGGCACACGGAGATCAATGAACGCCATGTGTGACTACCATCCGAAGGTATTATTGATACGAACAGTTGTGGCTAATAACCTCCCGTACGTTTGATATGCAACAACAACAACTTGGACTATTTGGTTGGTTTCGGCATAAGTCATCAGCCGACAAATATTTTCCGATATATAGAAATGACGGGTGGTATACTAAGAATCATTGTGTTGTAATGACAAAAAATGGCGACAAAAAACTTACCAGAAAAACGGCAAAAAAATCGCATCGTCCATCCCTACAAGCTGGGGAGCCGCCATGTTGAAGCCACCAACCTGACTGCCGTGACTCGTGAAGCATGATGGGAGGTGGAACCCGACTACAGAAGTAAGGCCCATTGAAATGCATTGCAATGAAGGTTCCCCATTATTTCATTATTGTCCAAAAAGGAATGCCTCAAAATTTCGTCGGGAACCATGGTAAACCCTATTGGAAATCACATGAATCGTGGGTTCCCCATAGGACAATTATTTGGCGGGAGATTTCACGGTGCATTCCTAGACTTCCGTCTGATCGACGGAGGTAAAAAAAATGACTGCGAAAGTCGTCGGGGGTTCTCTTCAAATCACGGGACTCGTGGACACTCAATTCAGCGAGTGAAGAATACAATTTATTCACTTCATTCCTGTATTCGACTTGTTATTTCATGCAATTAACGTAACAGGGAGGGCAGGAAGATATCATGAAACATCAACAATTTAGTTACAGGAAAAAATGGTAAAAGAACCACGAGTAAAATATGCTTGGCTTCACAAACAATGCTCGCGGCGGTCAACCAGAATCTATTCAATTTCACTGGAGTCACGTGATGCGTTGTGAATGCACTGCTCGCCGGGGCCGTTTTTCCATCTCATCATCGCTTAATGTCCTTTATTGCCCAAAACATTTTCGTCACGCAGTCGTGTATTACATGTTTCATGATGTAAATGAGAGACAGACAATCGTGTAAACGCGTGTATTATAGTTTTCCCCTAATATTGGGGGTAATTACAGAAACTTATGAAAGATACGTTTATGAAGTATAACCAGCCGGTTCCCCAATATACTTCCCCAATATCTTGATAATTATATTTAATTTTTCGGAAGAGAACAGAGACCCCGAAGGTTAATGAAGTGTTTAATTACCAAATGATACCGACACGGAGCACTTGTATTCAGTTATACATATAGTAGCATGCATATAAAAACATGGTACCGGTATCCGAAAATTGTCTCCGACGCTCTTTGTAACTTTTCAAAATCATTAGTGATGGGTCCTTTATCCGCGATTTAAAATATATTGCCAAAACATTTTCGCCATGGACCTAGTCGATCGTATTACAGACAATCGTGTATCTCCGTTTGCAAACGCGTGTGTTATATAGTTTAATCGTTAATATTGGGGGTAATTACAGAAAATTATGAAAGATACGTTTTATGAAGTTTAGCCAGCCAGTCACTCATTTACCCAATATACTGACAATTATGTTAAATTTTTTGGAATAGAAAGTCCCTCATAGTTAATGAAGTGTTTAATTATCAAATCCTCTGATGTTATACCGATTACTCACTTAATTGAGACGACTCTTCATAAACAATTGTTATTATTGTAGCATGCTCTTCAAGTGTGTTAATCTGTTACACCCGGATAAGTTATACAGCCAGCATTGCAGTATGTGCCAATAGAAACATAGACTTTACGGAGGAATTAGATGCAATAACCAAGATAAAAAATTCCCACATTAAATCGGAGAGAATAAAGGGCAGAGAATAATTAGGCATACAAGAATGAAATCAGAATTCGTATAGTATATGTGTACATTATATAGTATATATATGTGTACAAGGGAAATGAGGAATGAGCAAAGAAAGTTTGTAGATGTTTATTGCAATATTGGGGAGGGGCACTGAGATTGTATATTAACCAATCTAATATCACACTGTAAAAGAATTAATGTAACTTTTACAGTAAGTTACTTGCAGCAAAGGTGCCAGTAACATACTGTAAAATTCACAGTAATATGTTACTGTAATTATTACAGTGAGTAACTTACTGGCAGCAAAGATGCCAGTAACTAAATGTACAAAATGCAATAATATATTGTCACTGTAAATTAGTTATATGGTAGTATTTTCGTTATTTTGGGATAAGACTATCTTAGAATAGCATAAATTCTAGTGCTGAAAAACAGCACTAGAGTTTGTGCTAATCTAAGATAATGTTATCTCAAAATAACGAAAATACTGTTATACGATCATTTCCGAAATGATATAGTTATATAAAATATAGTTATATGATGTCAAACCGATAATTCTCAAAAAAGAACACCACGAAGGATATTCCTTTCTTATGTTTTTTCCTGACATTTTTTTCGATTTTTAATAAGTTTATTCAACAAAGAAATTATAACACACAGTGTACATGAATGATAAAAATAACAAAACTGTAAAGATACCGTTACATCGAGTGTCTTTTATGGAGGACGCATAGTACGGGAAAACTGGGTGGTGCGTAAGTAGTATACAAGGCGTAAATTGAGGGAATAGCGCCTCACTGCGCATGCGCAGAACCTGGTGTGACGTCATAAGTGTGTAAAATGGGGCGGTGTGCGCATGCGTATGGCCGCCATGTGGGAGGTGGGTACAAGATGGCCGCCATGTGGGAGGTGGGTACAAGATGGCCGCCATGTGGGAGGTGGGTACAAGATGGCCGCCATGTGGGAGGTGGGTACAAGATGGCCGCGTACAAGATGGCCGCCATGTGGGAGGTGGGTACAAATGTGGGAGGTGGGTACAACCCACCTCCCACACATCACGCATGATCTGACTTACCTGACCTGACTTGATCAGCCAGCCAGCCCGCCAGCCAGTCCTCCTATGTGGGAGGTGGGACAAGATGGCCGCCAAGTGTCAGTCAGTGCAAGATGTGGGAGGTGGGACAAGATGGCCGCCAAGTGTCAGTCAGTGCAAGATGTGGGAGGTGGGACAAGATGGCCGCCAGTGTCAGTCAGTGCAAGATGTGGGAGGTGGGATATACCATTGTATACAGGTACATCTGACCATTGTATACAGGTGCCTTATACCATTGTATACAGGTGCCTTATACCATTGTATACAGGGTGTATACAGGTGCCTTATACCATTGTATACAGGTGCCTTATACCATTGTATACAGGTACATCTGACCATTGTATACATGTGCCTTATACCATGGTATACAGGTGCCTTATACCATTGTATACAGGTGCCTTATACCATTGTATACAGCAGAAATTGTCTTTGTAACGTCTTATTGTGACATCATGGCATTATTGTTGTTTTGTGACACTGTGGAACTGTAAAAATTCCATGAATGGAAAAGAATGATAAAACCCATTAGTGCATAATATTGCTGAAATAATGCTAACAGAAAACTCAGAGTCAATTTAAATATTTATTTGTATTGAGCAAATTACAAGAATTTCGAAGAGAAAAGAGCCGAAATAATGTCTGTCTGTCCTGGAAATCAGCTGATCAGCAATAAATCGACATCTCCGTGTCCTTCAAGGAGATTTTGACATTAGGTTTTACCCGCTTTTATCACAAATCATTATAAAGAAATTGTCACACCCGGTGAACTCCTGAAACCCACATCCTACCCTGCTAGTCTGGTGATAATAAAATTTAAAGATCACATGTCCAACACATACTCACATAATGAAAGCAAGAATCGAACTTGCGCACCCCTCGAGATGAAGGATACCGTCCATGTTTCATTTTTTTGAGGTGTACTGAAATGCTCTCTCTAATTTATGCCCCGGTATCTATTTTCACATCTAGGTTGAAGATTTATATCGACACTGCTACACACTTTTCGACATGTGTTTTCACTTTCGATGAAAGCACAAAACAGTCTAAAAAATTCACCTACGCTAATATTTTCTGGTGTTTTGTAGAATATAGATTCGCGTTCATTTCTATTTCGTCAAGAAAAAATGTTTTGTAGAATATAGATTCGCGTTCATTTCTATTTCGTCAAGAAAAAATTTTCATCTCGAAAATTGGCAGATTGAAATTCAGTTTAGTCCAGATGTATACCTATATATTCCATACTCCCGGACGTTTGATGCATATCTGGGGGGCTGTTTTTTTCCTAGGTGGGATATAACACACCATGCATTTGTATGCTAATCGAAATTCAGATATTTCCATCGGTAAATCCGGTGTCCAGTATACCACGTGGATGAAATTCAATTCAATGTATTGTACAAAACACCTTTACGCACTAAACTATGAAGCTAATGATTTTGGTCAGCGGCACATAGATGTTCCCTGGTTTGGTGTTCACATCCCAGCGGTTTTCTGTTTCTTGGCTTGTCACGCATTTTTTCGAAATTCACAGATATTTCCATCTACATATCAGCTGAGCTAACCCCCTCAATTGCCTGTTAGCTCTCTTGTTGCTCACGGTGAGCAAACGTTTCAAGAAATTGATTTCAGTTCCCGCATAACGTCTCCTTCAAGTCCATTTTGAAGAGTCGAGCGTATGAATCGAGTCAAAATAACATGCAATTCATTTGCCTGTCCGGTAAAACTGGTGAGTTGTTGGTTTGCGTTCGCCGCACACACACACACTGAGGATTTGACCTCGCGAGACGAAATTAGTTTAATATTTTTTCTCCCGCCTCGCGGTTCAGCCAATGAACTATTAGAAAAGCATATGTGTGTGCATATTAATAAAACCACGGGCGCCTAAAAAATTAACACATTTCATTACACTGTAGCGAATTGTTGCCATTGCACGTGTGAGTCAGTACGTTTTCATATCCACCTCAAATTGACACGGAGAATTTCATTGCCAGTAAAATTGTAAGTTTATTGCGGAAAGAATTGATATTGCATAAATTCCTGCGGGAAATAGGAAGTACACATATATAAAGAATATTGTCTTCACGTAAAAGTTTGTACATTTCAAAAAAAAAATTTTCAAAACAAAACAAAAAATGTGAAGTAAAACCCGTCCTTCGGATGGGAAAGTTGTTTTGAACTGTAAACAAAAATTTTATTTTGAGGTAGAGGGTGGAGTGAGGTATCATATTGAAGCTGACGTGAAATGCTTCACATTGATACCTCACTCGACCCCATTGCACCACTAGGGGCGCCTCTAACCCAAAAAAGGATATTTTGAAGATTACGCATGCGCAGAACCTGGTGTACGATGATTATTTTTATTTTGGAGGTAGTGGGTCGAGTGAGGTATCAAATTGAAGCTGACGTGAAATGCTTCACAATGATACCTCACTCGACCCCATTGGTCCACTAGGAGCACCTCTAACCCAAAAAAAAAGGGTATTTTGAAGATTGAAGATTGAGACTTTAGAGACTTCCCTAATGCACCAATCGGGTCGAGTGAGGTATTAAATTGAAGGTGACGTGAAGGAGCATCTGATAGACTGGGTGTGGGCTTGAATTAGGGTAATTCTGCGCATGCGCGAAGATAATATGAAAAATATCAATCTTCAAAAATAGCCTTTTTGAGGTTAGAGGCGTCCCTAATGGTCCAATGGAGTCGAGTGAGGTATCAAATTGAAGGTGACGTGAAGGCGCATCTGATAGACTGGGTGTGGGTTGAACTATCAGCATTCTGCGCATGCGTAATCTTCAAAATATCCTTTTTTGGGTTAGAGGCGCCCCTAGTGGTGCAATGGGGTCGAGTGAGGTATCATTGTGAAGCATTTCACGTCAGCTTCAATATGATACCTCACTCGACCCACTACCTCTAAAATAAAAAAAAATCTTCGTACACCAGATTTTGATGTTTATCTTAAAAATAGCCTTTTTGGCGTTAGGGGCGCCCCTAGTGGCCCGATGGAGCCGAGTGAGGTATCAATGTGAAGGTGAGATGAAGGGCCATCTGATGGACTGGTGTGGGTTGAACTATCAGCATTCTGCGCATGCGCGGTGGCCCGAGGGTATGAAAATAGCCGTTTTGAAGCTAGCGAAGCCAATAATGGTCCAATGGGGTCGAGTGAGGTATCAAAGTGAAGGTGACGTGAAGGAGCATCTGATAGACTGGACTAGCGGATTTGAAATAGCGTCATTCTGCGCATGCACGGTGGCCCAAGGGTATGGAAATAGCCGTGTTGGGAGCTAGGGGAGTTACTACTGGTGCAATGAGATCGAGTGAGGTATCAAAGTGAAGCTTAGGTGAAGGGGCATCTGATAGACTGGACTAGCGGATTTGAAATAGCGTCATTCTGCGCATACGCGGTGGCCGAAGGGTATGAAAGTTTATTGAAGCTAGTGAGGTATCCATGTGAAGCCTAGGTGAGGGAGTTACACTAGGGTGTCGTATCCATTCTGTTGCGCAGGTCACGTGGGGTTGTGACGTCACTTCCGGGTTTTTCACTGAAATTACCTCCAAACATAGAAGAGTTCCTAATGTTTCCCCTTACACATCCGTATGTTCAACCTCCGGCACCTTTTCCCGCCCCGCCCCGTCCCGCCCCGGCCGCAGCGCGCGCGCGTTCTCCGGAAGTGCGCGTCATTCCCGGTAGTGCGCGCGCGCGCGCGGACGCGGGTCAAAAGGTCAAAGGGTGACCTCCAGGTCAGACGGTCCAATGTCCAATGGGACAATGTTGCGGCATCGCTATAGTCAGAGCTTGAGCACAAAAAGGGGATTCTACATGAACCTGGGAAAGATGGGCAGTTCCATGTGGACCAATCAGCGGTCGAGAAAAAGAGCCAATCAGCGGTCGAGAAAAAGAACCAATCAGCGATCGAACAATCAGCCCATCGAATTGGGGTATTCACGGTGTGCTTTCGCTGACGTCCGCGCCTACATCTGGGTTCTTGTACACCCGGGTAATGTTTTTCTGGACATGGATGGGTTACCTTTGGCTCCATTCTAGGCCACTGATTGGCTAATAGAACTTATAGTCATAATCTATACGTGTTGGACGAGTCTCTTCACTCACCGTATACACGTACCTCAATGAAATGCCCGCTCCAAACCTAGACCAAAAAAACACGTACTTGGTCTGTAGGCTGATTTCATTGGCTCTCTATTTTTACTATAGTGCTCTTGCATTCTAACCTTGATGGGTTACCTAGCACTGATAGTCATAATCGATACGTGTTGGACGAGTCTCTTCACTCACCGTATACACGTACCTCAATGAAATGCCCGCTCCAAACCTAGACCAAAAACACGTACTTGGTCTGTGGGCTGATTTCATTGGCTCTCTATTTTTACTATAGTGCTCTTGCATTCTAAACTTGATGGGTTACATTTTGGTCCCATCCTACACCACTGATTTCAGTTTGACTGAATCTCCGCATTGGGCATTAATGCATCAGGAATAAAACACACAAGACAGGGTTTTTGGTGAGATCTCATTTTTTTATTCATTGAACAACAACAACGTGAGAACAACCACGTGAAAACTCAAGCCCAGAACAAGGGGCTTGTCATTAACTGAAGCCCAGAACAAGGGGCTTGTCATTAACTGAAGCCCAGAACAAGGGGCTTGTCATTAACTGAAGCCCAGAACAAGGGGCTTGTCATTAACTGAAGCCCAGAACAGCGGGCGTATGTACATTGAAATAATTCAAGCCCAGAACGGGGCTTGTACATTGAAATGATGGGCGGCCCAGTCATAGACGAGTACATCGCGGCCCTCGGCCTGGGGGTACTCGTCAAACATCTGTACGATGGTAGATAAGGGTCTTCCCCGGCATCGATGGTACAGGTAAAACAAGCAATATTGTCCGCACACGCCACTGATCAGGCTTTGCAACGTTTGACTGTTCCAACACCACGTCTCTGCGCCTTGATCCATGAAGTCTGTTAAATCGGGATGGAGGGGTGGCAGGCCGTACGGGTCAAAGTATTCGCCCTGCTCTTCTGTCAAGTACACGGCCACCCAGTGTTCACCGGGCCGATCCATCGGGTCCGTGTTGAGAATGTAAGCAGCCGGATACATACGGTCTAATGGAAACACATCTCGGGCGAACACCCCTTGAAAGACCCTACGTGTCTCTGGGTCATTCTCCAGCACGGTGGTTATCTGTTCTGTATCCATGTTAGGTGGAGAAGTCACACAGCACGTTGCGCGCCTTGTCCAGTTGAATGATGTTGTCAAACTCGGCGTAGCAGATCACATTGACGGTGGTCGCCAGGGCTCGTGCAAAGTGGATTTCCAACCGTAAGTTGCCTTGCTTGGCCAGAGCCAGCTGATGGTCGTTCTCTAAGGTGGGGGTCAGATCGAAACAGAACAATGTGTATCCGTTCGCGTAGTCCTCCCGACTGATCATATTCCCTTCGTCCTGGTTGATTTGACCGGTGGCTGTAAACAGGCTCTGATAGGCTCGAATGAAATTCCTCCGCCCAAAGTTCGGTGTTAAGGCCGTGGCTGGGACCTGTTGTCCATCCACATGCAGGGCCACAAATTGATGCCGAAATGTTTAAAGTCAAACGGATTCTCTGGGTAGGCTCCGCTGAAACTGGTATTTTCTACACAGGCCAGGATCAATCGCTTGGGTAGTTCCCCCAGGAACAGGTTTTCTTTGTTGGCGGCCATATTTCCAGCAGGCACAGAGAACACTTTGGTTTGCGCACGTCGGATAGGGTACTGGGCTGGTTTTGTTTCCAAGGCTTTCATGTGTCCCAATTGAACGGCTGGATTCGGTTTCACTTTTCGGACATACAGGACTGCGTCTTGGATGACAATCTTATAGTCCGTTACATGCCCCTCTACGTTAGTGGCCATC